>JAQGBT010002427.1:0-24181 GCA_034698585.1 Disparrhopalites patrizii | reverse complement strand
AAATTTTTTGAGGTGAAACCGAAAAGTACGTCCTTCACCAGTTCACAATGCACTTAAATGGAGTAAGTAGATCGTGGAAATTTCCTTTTTAAGAATATTTCCGTCAAATTTCGACCACTCGAGTGGGTGAGCAAAAAATGTTCCCGTGTAGTATTTGCATTTTGTGGAAAGGTCTTCATTTAAAAAATGTGGACTTAAACCTTTTTGGAACTATGCCCTTCGTATATGTATCAAACTGAAAATAAAGCATTAAACATGTAGTCACTACGATTAACAATTAGTACAAAACTAGTGTCATACGGGATCTTACAGCTTCACAGTAATGTCCATGATTCAGTTTTATGTGTAAATACAAATGGCACGCGCGACAATTGCGCTAAAAAGAACAGCTTGCTGAGACGAGAAGGTGCGGCATTATATATCTACTTATTCGCATGGTAAATCTGGAAATAATTAAATGTTGATGGGAAAACAGAGAATTCTTCGGGGAAACCCGAGGAATTCCCACGAATTTGTGTAATATTGCTTCAATCGTCATTAAAATTCCTGTATAAATGTTTCATGAAATCATCCCTACTCATTCCTATAGCGGATTACAACTATTGTGTTGCAGTCATGGAAAGAACATGTAAAATTTTTATTACAAACTACACAAGTGGTATATGTACTTATGATATAGTGGATTATTCTTTTATATAATTAGCACCATGTTCTCCGCAACTCCTGTGGCTCTAGTTATCCTCTTGAATCTTAACGTTTAATATACATATTTATGTACGTGCATATACTAGCTATGTATTTTAGTTCGGGACAAAAAAAGTAATAGCCTAAGATACCAATAATATAGCAAAGTCCAGCTTGGATTGCAACGCTTCTCCTATTACTTAAACAAAGAAAAAAATACAGTAATAAACTGACCATATCGCACAACGGCACAACATTAACTATGACAAAAGTATACACAGTAAAAAAAGGCCTGTAATGATCCGAAAGTATATATGTATATATAACTCCTTCAAAAAAATTAATTGCGAATACGCCCTTATGTATGTTTTTTTTTGTCGTGGAAATGCTCTTAATTATTACAGAAGTCTCTACAATAGCTACGGTATTATTGTTATTATTATTATTACTATTCTTTATCAGACGATGTCTTTTCCTGTCTGCTTATCTCACGCGGTAGTAAAATGTACACTTGTGGAGGAACATGCATCGAGTATTTTTTCTTTTTCTTTTTTTTTTTGGTATAGACTACTATTATCCCTTCTGTTAGGTAACATGTCCCTCATGTATATAAATACATATGTATATATAGCTATATTACTATGGACTTTTAAACGTCTGTTTGAACATCCACAACAAATCTTGTACATATTTACCGCAACCTATAATGATGCTATTTTAGATAGACCTTCCACTCACTCTCACATAAAATTAGTCAATCATTCTTGCTTAAACAATTTTTGTAATATTTTGCCACATACAATTAATCTAAACGAAAAATTTATCCAGGAAATCCCACACAACAATAACACCCCTCATACTCGGTCGAAGGTTTTTTTTTTTCGAGTAACAATGACGATTGGTAATAATAATCCATTCATGCATAAATTGGCGATTGACTTGTGTCTTTTTTTTTGTCCCACTACCCCATTGGATTCGGTCGGTTGTTTATTCTTATATATATTAAATTTGTATGTATTACGTAAAATGTTGTATCTTTGCTTGCGCCCTAAATAACCTTTAAGTGTGTTTTAGATTAATTCAACCACTAAACGTGTTTTCTACGAAAATATCTTTTAGTTTATATATATTTTTAATCTTTTTTTAAATTCTATACCACTACCAACCATTAACGAAATGGGTGGTTCTTTTTATTATTATTATAATAATTTGTAGCCGAATTCTCTTGCATTTTTCCTACAAATTATTTTCTTTTACATTGTTATTATAATATTTTGAGACGTCTCACAATCCCCGTTACATTATGAAGTATGATAACTATGATTTTTTAACTGTAATATGTATCCTAGAGATTTAATGGAGGTATACTTGTAAATCAGACTACCTGGAATTCATCCTATCATTATACCCCATCATGCACAGCACGCAGAACATTGATAGGCATTCTCACTTGTTTCATGACAAGTATGTGTATAGTGTCCTTTTCTCGAAAAATAATATATATATATATGCTTATGGCATCACTTAGTATTAGCCCATTCATTGTTATATTAATCATAACTATACGAATCTCTATTTAAATACATATTATTAATTACTTTTAAATTACTCCTCACAAACGATCATATTATACTTTAAAATACTGTATGAAATAATTATTGTTAGCCCTATTTATACCCTATAAATCTTATATGCGAGATTTATATTTGATTCACAAATACTCCAATCACACACACCTACAATAAATGCAAAGGTCATTCTTATGAAATCCAAAGTTCGGCAATTAAGGTAATTATAGGTACTTTTCATCCATTAAATGCATTGTTAAGGTACCCGACAAAATTACAGTTTTTTTTGCTAAAGCACTAAGAGTATTTTTACCACAGTTTCTAACAATTCCCGTAGCTGATACTTGCCTTTGCACATTGACATGTGTATCTGCACATTGCATGTATGTGTATGCACGTAAAACAATATTAGATGTGAGAGTTAAAGCACACGTAAATTCTTTTGATTTTTTTTGTTTGTGGAAGCAGAGTGAAATCTTTGAATGAGTATAACTCGCCCAAATGTATATATTCGACCTCAGTTTATTCAGTATATACTATATAGGTCTGGAAGCTATATTATAGGTCTGGAAGCAACACGTCTTCATTATATGAACGTGAAGTGCGGAAAGCTTTTGGTTTCTGTAAGGTACAGTCTCTTCGAAAGTTTCTATTATTTTTATTTTTTTTAAAAAAGGTAAAATGCCTAAATTTTAATCTTGCCTAGAGTCTTTTCGTACAGTAGTTCTAGCATCCTATCCATTGCTCCTTTTCAACAGCTTTTGACTAAATTGGGGCACAAGTGACTGCTTTTAATTAGAGGCAACAACACATTACCGTGGCATGGTGTCTTAAGGGGGAAAGAAATTATATTCGTGTGCTTCTCAAGTGAAAGCTTCTGGGATGAGGAGAGGGAAATGAATTCTTTACTCCTATTAAAATGCTAATAGAAGGGATCTGAGCATCGTTTAACCCCTTTTCTCTACCCCTTTCCCCTATAGTATCCTTGCCTTGGGAAAAAACATTTAAAATTTCAATGACACTAAATATTTCACTTTACCTTTCCTCCTAGTTTTATCTATAGTACATAAATATGTGCAAA
Source organism: Disparrhopalites patrizii (assembly GCA_034698585.1). Classification (NCBI taxonomy): domain Eukaryota; kingdom Metazoa; phylum Arthropoda; class Collembola; order Symphypleona; family Sminthuridae; genus Disparrhopalites; species Disparrhopalites patrizii. The sequence continues at coordinate 20,848 of JAQGBT010002427.1, read as the reverse complement.
AAGGCAAAAAACTTTTTCACAGTCATAAAGAGTGGAGAAATGTAAATTAAATCCAAAGGCCTGTTCGAACATTGTAGCCTCGCATTGCACGGTGGCACTTTCTAATCTAAAAAATAGTCTTCCTTTTTCGGGGCTCTGCAAGTTTCTTTGTTTTTCCTTCCCTAAAATTTTTGGCACGCCTTCACAGTTTTGATATTTATACATTTTAGTCTTGATCATGAATGAAAATTAGCAATGACATAAAAATATATTCATTGTCCCTACGTAGCTTTGTTGAGTGAATTTGCTTGCATTTTACAAAAAAAATTACAAGGGAGTAAAATAAATAGGACGAAACTATAGACTTCCTAGTATTTAAGAGTCGTGCATATGTTTGGGGTAAGACAGCATAAAAATGTATTCATTTCAATAGCATGTGTGTTTTTACATAATCTCAAAAGGAGGTGCCTGTCCGCACAGAAATCCTATTTAGATATAATAATAATGCTGGTGAAAATCCTGCCATCAGCCCATTAGCCTACCTGAAAAATTGTGAATAACAAATATATTTTTTTCTGTATTTGCAATTTATGTATGTACATGTATGTTTTCGTGCGCTTAGCAATAATATGTAAGGGATTTCAAACGTTAAAAATTCCATTAGTATCGCAGTTCTCCCGTTACCCCATGCAGCTTGAGTGTAGACTAAAAAATAATGTCTAGGTATATATTTACATAGATATATTTCATGTAAAACAATCCAGCAATCTATTCTAGGCCAGTCCCTTGGTAAAAAATATGTATACAATTTGTACATATATGGCTGTTCCTAAAAACAAAACAAAAATAAAAAGAGGATCGATCCACGATCACGAGATTCCTGTCCCTGTTCACAACATTCCATTTCAATATGTTTTATATACATTTCTCCTTCTGTAATAACTCCCCTCACAACCTAACCAGCATACCCATGTAGGAAATGGAATAACGAACAAATTATACAAAGATTTTTTTTTTAGTATTAAAAACATTCGTTTTTAATACCTCGGCATACATTGTTACCTATATTTATGCATACCTATGTATATAGATAATGTATATAGTGTATTTAATATCACTTTCTTCCAGGGATGATGACCATGAAAATAACTTCACACCTACTGTTGTTCAGCGGTTACTGCATATTTTTGATACATTACATATGTATAAATAGTCCTACCCCCACCAACCCGATAGCCAGACTAGACTGAAGTTCCATGTATTTTGTCTGTGTCCTTAAAAAAAATTATACAAAAAAAGTACTAAATGAGAAAATTCTGACGTAAACATTCTATTTACATTTACCAAAAAACATGTTTATTTTTATTTCGATGGGAGTGGAGAAGAAATATATTTATAGTTATTTTTTTGCATTAATATAACACTGGTGCATATAACAGACAAAGAAGAAAAAAAAAACGACAGACATGTTCATTTTTTCGGTAGACACCAGCCACAATGCACAAGTTTGTGGAGTAAAAACCTATAGGATAATAATAAGGCTTAACAGTATCATCACTATCATCTTAATAATACATCCCTGTGGTTGAAGGGTATTTGTGATCTAATGATTTCCTCTTACAATAAACGGCCTTGCTTCATAGGCAGAGTCTGTCCAAAAAAAAAAATCCGTTGTGTGTTTATTAGACCCTCACTCGTATGGTATTGTTTTCACTTTTTTTCACACATGTGTATATGTATAATATACATCTATACAACCATACCTATATATATGAACCCTTTATGATCAGGGTATAACAATTGGCAAATGTGACCAAGTTACAACAATCGTTATATGTTGTTCGTGCTACTCTCGTCATACCCCTAGTTTTACTCCCTATACATACCTAGATGATAGTGAGGATATAGCCCATAGCACATTATTAGTAGTAGTCACAATTACGTGGGCAGGTAATTATTATTTCAAATATTTATTTGGGTCTCCTCTCTACAATACAATTACTACCACAACAACTCTGCTTTTACGACTTTTTTTTTTCTACGTGGGTAATGTGTATGATGCATGCCTATATGTATATATTACAAGATTTACTGCCATTATAGTAGTAGTTACTGCTGTACATTATGTGTCACCCATAAAAATTGCATGTACTTACATACATATTTAGCAAATCATCCCTCAACACGGTTACACACATGAATATATAGTATATATATACATATATGTATACATATATAATATACAATAACACTCTCTCCGTGTTTATTCCTTTGAGCCATCGAATTGACTTTGTTTTATTGCCAGTTACATCAAAGTATATACGACGGTCATTTAAATTAACCAGAGCACTTCACCAACCATCCCCTTTTCCCACCATCTGTGCTCCACATTTTCTTTTTTTTTTTTTTTACGTAACACCCTCTTATATACATATGTATGGAATACCAAGAGAGAATCATGTGTAAACTTGCTCCTCATCTCATGCCACCATTATTTTTTTTTTTACTGGAACAACACCCAAAATCTCCACCATTAAGGTGTTTAATCCCATCGGTATTACAAAAATGTGAATGTATAGTTTTATACCATGCAATTTCATCCCGGTTATTGTTGGTAGGAAGAGGAGTCGACTCGACAGAGAGAGAGAGAGAGAGTCTGTTTCCGAAACAACTCACCATGCATCCCACGAGTGTAATTAAGTACTCAGGAAGGACAAGTATAGACTTTGGAGGTGGGAGAGGACAGAAGATGCCCGCTATTACCATTTATTTATGTCCATGGTGCAATCATCCCTCATGAACTGAATGACAGGGGTATATTCCATTATTCTCGTGTCTCATCTCTTTCTCTTGTATTGCAACGGCCTATAAAAATGACAGTGGCACTGATAATCCCGCACCATTGCGTGATTTATTAGTAGTCAAAAGTAAAAATTGCATATAAATACATATTATGTATATATGCATAATACTTTACATACACTCTCTTTCCCAATCACCTATATAAAAGTGTCGTGATCATCCCCTCCTCCTCTTGCCCATGTTTTACATGGCAAATATGTTGTACTACAACAATGTATATCATATAGATCAAGTCATCCCCATCAATAATTCTTTGTTGATAAATAACTTATTGAGCACACGATACACACCAGATACTACTAGAACCACGGTTAGATAGCCTGCCCTCGGGTGACCATTTATTACCGTAACATGTCATAAGTCTACTAGGAAATTATTATGGTTTACAATTTTATGACACATTCAAATGATACATTCACAAGTTTTTTTTTTTTTTGATCGGTGAAAAAAATTAAGCAATGTCGCTTCATTCAATGCGTGTATATATCTGTATTCTCAGACAAATTGGAAAGAGAGATTGTCTTCAGTTATTTAGAGGGATGCATATGTATATGCAAAAATAAAAAGTTTTTACTCGTATCCTGATTGTAGGACGCCTGCTGTCTCTTACAATTCGGCTTCCGTTTCCACGTGTATACAGACGGATTTACTTTGGATGTACATTATGCATAATGTATAAGTATATATATTAGGAAGTTCAGCTCTCTTATGGGGTCGCTCTTAATGGTCATGAATGGGTAATTAGTGTCAAAGTAGTTGGAAAAATAAAAAACAGGGCCTATTAAGTTTTAATTATCCGCGATCTCAAGCTGTATCTGTTGTTACAACCAAATCTATTTAACTTATTAATATGAGAAAGGATATTCCGGGTCAATAACTAACTAGAATATTGTGCTCCATAATTTTACATGGGATGTAGCACCGCCTTTGTTGTTAATAAGGACTTGCTTTACCTAAAAAATTAGGACGAAATGCGTAGTATTAAACAAATATGTGGATTGGAGAGTACTTGTAGGGGAGAACAGGAAGGAAGGAAATATTTTAGGATTGAAGAGGAGAATTCAGAAGAGGTTCAAATAAAGGCCATCAAGTATAGTGACTGGTGACAGTAGGCAGGAACAGTGTTTACTCTCAAGAGCCTCTTAAAGTGTGTGAATGGAGCTTTCTACATCCGGATTTTGTGCTCATACACAAGCCAGGCGGAAAATGTGCTTAAAAAAGGGACTGGCGTATGTAAATACTGTTAAATTCTTTTATTTTCATTCCAGTACAAAACGACTAAAAGAGGGGCAAAATGCCAGACTTCATTGTACAGGAAAAAAACGAGAAAATTTTCACTTCTTCACCATTTCATTGAATACTAAATACATTTAGAATCTCTTTCCCCCAAACTGAACTACAAAAGTTTTTGCTTTGACTCAGTTTTATTTTTGTGTGAAAATCTCATGACCACCATGACGATCCTGGAGCTTTTTAAAACGCTTTTTTCAAGAGGATACCAAATAATGAAAAGTGTCCACTGCCTGTGATTTGTCTTGTCCTGTGAAAGTACCTGTCAAGTCTGTGTAGCATGAAGCAAGTTTATTTTGCTCTGATTTCTGTATTCCATATTCGATTCAGAGGGTTCTTTTTCTATTAATAAAATAAAAAGCTTTCCATACTAGAAAGCATGTTTACAGATCTGTGTATCTTCAATTATGATGTCCAATCGAAGCCAATGTAAGCTGTATCCGGTAGTAAGGGACAGAGGGGAAAAAATTGTAGTATGCCGCATGTGACTCTTCTAGTCTCACCAAAGAGAAAAAGAGAGAAGGAGAGAGAGATGCCGAGAAGGGAGTCATTATTGTAAATGGAAGACATCATCATCACGATAGGATCATGTCGTCGTTTACGTCGTCAGATATCCAGATTACTGTCATTGTCTGTGGAAACTCTCATACACTTTCTAAGTTAAGACTTTCCTCCTCAATGGAGGTCAGAAACTACCCTATACACTATATAGTTATTATGTTGCCCGTTCATACCCGTTCTCAAGTAGAATTTTTTTTTTTTTTTTTACTACAATAGTATTATGATTATTGCCTAAATGGATACTTGTTCATAATACCCTATTGTTTGCTGCAGTACATTTTATATATTCCTAGGAAAATTTGTTTCTCCAACTACTACCCTTTTACTTATATAAACCCCGCATTTTTACCTAATTACATCTTACTCGGATCTATACGAAATGTATATGGGGACTTTTATTGTACAAACGCGTTTCTGTGATACAGTCTTTGCCTCCAGGTGCAGAGGAAATTTGGATACTACACTGATTTCCTTCCTGACGATTTTTGTTTTCAGTTACAAACACTAAATACTTACCAACCTCAAGTACTTATGGGGTGAAAGGGTTCAACAAGGTTGGGAGTAGTACGGCTTATGGAGCAAAGAGCCTATATGTTCACAAGATGTATATGTAAATAGATTTACATATACGAAGTTACCCTTATATCCTACGCGTTTAGCACTGCATCTGTATAAGTTCGTGTACTATCTTATAATTAGTTTAATTCCCTGATTACATAATTGCATTTACAGTACAGCGCTCAAAAGTCCATTTCTCTGTCCTTTTATGATCCTTTCTCTCTCTCTCTCCCTTTCTCCCAACACTCCCTTTTGCGGCAAAAATAAGCCTTTGGCAGTTGACTAGTGCCAACCCAATGAGAAGACGGCCAAATGTGTGGTCCTGATACTGTCTTAAATTATATAGAATTAAATCAAATAATGGTCATACGACATCTTTCCATGGGGCTAGGTGCTTAAATACATTGAACTTCTGCCATGTACGTACATACATTACTTTTAATTAATGACTGGTTATGTCATGTATATTCATAACAAGTAAATTTTTTTCAGCGGATGACTTTGGTTTTTTCTTTCTTTATCTATTTCGAGTGCAGTCTTTGTACACGCCAATGTTGTAAAGCGTATTAATTATGTACATGTATTTTTCCCGGATGAAGGAACGGACAACGTTTCTCACTCAAAAGCCTTTTTGGTAATAGCAAGCCAGCAAGGGATAAAGATAGTTAGTGGCGTGAATAATGTACTAATGTATGTGTTCTTCAATTCAATTGCGCCCCCAAATACTACTAGAAGGAACAGACAATGAAACAATTTAAAGAATAATAATGAAGGCTAATTACACATTTTTATTGTGTATATAATAATATTAGAAAAGCAAATTTTTTTCAGGTATGTAATAATAATATAAATAAAATAATAACAGGGTATGAGTTTGTGCAATAATTGTGAATCGTTTTGCACGAATAAAAAGTCCCGTTAGTAGTAACCAACAATTACGGGTCAATGTAGCACACGGATGCCGATTTTTTCGTGTTCATTTTTTATGGAAGGGAAAAAAAACTTTTAGCAAATACAGCTATTTTGCAGTACTACTAGGACTACCATTGACGTGATGGGGACATCCGTACACAACTTGTCACTCAGCATATAAACGACAGTCACAATGATTGTGTATACAGAACAAAAGTACACGTTTATATGCATATAAAAATATTCCATACTTTATCCTCATTTTTGTGAAAACTCATTCTCTTGAATGGACGACAAATTCCACTCATCATGAATTAAAACGGTAAAATGTTCTGGTTCTCTCTGTCCCTCTGTCTCCTGTCCTCTCATGCCTTTACATGTATTTTCTTTCTTCCTTTTTTTGCAAAAAAAAAAAATTACTATTCCCATTAAAATTTCCTGCAACCGGAAGTAAATGACTGGATTTTAATTGTTTCAAGTATTACATACTATCATTGTCATTATTACTCCTATGCTCACGACAAGTACGTTATCATACACCTTTCCCTCAGAAAACCCATGAGCTTTAGTGTTACTGAAAAACATGAATTTAATACAGCGTGACAGTCCTGTAACGAAAATTTATCTGCAGCAAATATAAAAGTGCCGCCAATACAAAAACATACTTCATGAACAAATTGAAATTTGTTAAGGAAAAATAAGAAGGTTAATGCAATTGTTTATGCATGCATCAATATAATTACATTACAAGTGTGCTGTATCAAGTAGCATGGAAACAAATTGTTGCTTCTGCCTCATCTATAAAGTGCTGGAGTGACAGAAATTTATAAATTTACATCGTTACTAGAAACATTTCCCCCCTCGCTGGTTTTTTTTTCCCGGCAACCGTGGAAATCGATAAAAACTTATTTTTGACAAAATCAACATTTTCTAATTTGATTGAAAAAATTCCCCAAAAAAGTAGTTTTTTAAATGAATCAATGTGTTGACAATTAAGAAAAACAATTTTTTATCACGTTTCAAATGCTAACTATTGACAAAAAATTATACCTGATTTTGTGTAATTTGTTATTTTTTTTAGGTCTTAGCAGGTTTGTTTAGAGGGACTCAACTTCTATTTTAAATTTGTTCTGGAATTATTTATGGAATTATAAGCAAGACAGCGTGTCAAAAATTCTGATTTTTGACCTTAGCACGACTTAGCCGACTTAACTTGGTCAATCTTCGTCGGATCGGGATGTGGGAAATTCCTCTACATCCGCAATAAAATTCTTCGTGGAATACATGTTTTTTCACATTAAAAGGGGGAGGGTATAATGTTTCCTGATGTATTCGGCAAGTACTAAAGTTGAATAGGGATAACTCACAGCTTGATACGGAAAAACAGGCATTGTCATCTCCGGTTGACAAAAATTGCAACAACCCCTCCTAAAACTTAAATAACGGGAGAGTGCGGATGTTGCGCAAACAAAACCAGAGAGACAGCTACAAATCGCAATACTAAAATTGTCTCTCCCCTGCAGTTGCAATACGTAACAGGATATACTGACTTCCTCAAAAGCATTCGAGGTAGTAAGGTTTGGACGCGGGCAATATTATCAAATAGGAAGAGTATAGTAGATGAAAATATTTGTGAAGCCCCAATCACTCTACACATTCTTTCATAGACTTTGGGGGAGGGGGGTCTTCACTGAATCTAAAAAAAATAAGATTAGGCTATAATAAATAAAAAGAAACTACTTTCTATAAAAAAAGAAAGGAGTTCATATAGGAAAAAAAGTGGACAAATTTATCCCTGAAGACTAGTGGTAGAAGAATGCAATATTAATTGCGGGGCATTATTCTTAAATTAACTCAAAATCCCCAGAGAATTATTAGGGTTGATCTTGTGCTTCTGGAGCCCTGAACCACAACTGGAGAGACTTAAAGCGGGACTTTCTCCCTATGTATAGGAGCCGATATCCCGAGAAAAAAAAAAAGGAAACTACGGTAATGGTGTCTGCTGCCGCCATTAATCATACGTAACTACGTACATGCACATGGTCGGTGAAGAATCAAATTTGATCATCTCCAGAGAGCCTTAATTCACAACATGAACGTCCCCTTTTTTCCTTTTAAAAGGAATAAACTCCCACGTAAAGGCGCACTTGGTCGTTTCGTGCATTAAAAGAAGAATTGAGATGATCATCTCGTAAAGCCAAGCTCCCTGGAGATGATCACATTTGATTCTTCACTGTCCATATGTACCCTCATCTACAGACTCCTGTAGTAAGGAGAAAGCGGTGGCCTCCCTTCTCTACTTTCTCTCAAGGTAGTATTACAACATCTCAGGGAGTACAGCCATACATCTTTCTCAATCACTTCAAAAAAAAACAAAAACAAAGTCTATACATACTGCACTTGCCTTTTCACCGTTTATTTTCTGACTGCCAATGTTTTTTTCCCTCTCAGTTACTCATTTTTCACTTTCTCTGGCTTCACTTTTTTTTTACCCTCTCTGAGAACAATTGTTCCGAGGCAGTATAGCGATGTATGTATAGGGACCCAATTTTTGTTTTGTTCCTTTTAAGAATTCCACCCTCGCCTTCTTGCCCTTTGTGTTCCTCCAGGATGTGTAATAAAGGCAGTATGGGGTCTTGCTTTCAAGTTGAACCTCTTACGCGCAGGTTATATGCCCCCTGAACAAACATGTGTGGGTTGATTACGAGAAAAGTGAAGGGAACTTTCCTTTTGCTCTCCAGACAGTCTCTCTTGTCTCTCTCTCTCTCTAGCTTTCTCCTTCACATGATGGTTATAAATATAAGTTTACAAGAGTTCATTAACTAATTAGATGGCACGTGGCAATTGCCATCCAGGGCACACAACTGTACAACACACGTAAACGAGAACAACCTCATTCCTAAAATGTCTTCTACTCCACACCTTCCATGCATTAACACGCGACCCAAACCTTTAGCAAAACAATGGAAGGGGTAGAAATACCTAGAGGGGAGAAAAAAAAACTCTTCTTACACAATCTCTCCAAACCTAACTAATTGAAAGTAGTAGGTTTCGCTCTTATTCATACTTATTCCTCCTACTGAGTCTCTCTTTATTGTCGTGTGACAGAGAGTTAGTAAACCAATAACATAGATGACGAAGGGGAATAAACAATAATAATAACAACGCACGCCGTCTACATCAAAGTAAACCTTCCCGGCTCATTGGCTCTTTCACTTTTGTTTTCGGGGGTGAAAGCGAAGGAGAAAGGCAGAGAGTGAGGAAATATGAGGGATACGTTAGTTGTAATACAATTGCATAGACATTGACGTCTTGATGGAAAGAGAAGAAAAAATAAACATATGATTTCCCTTTCGTATATATTATATCGTTATATTATTATCACTACTTTCAATCAAAACAAAAGGGCTGTTGCATTAATTACAGTAAATTAATTCAATAGCATGATACAAGTTAGTTCCAATTGATTCTCCAGAAATCTCCACGAAGTGAAGTTGTTCTAATTATATGTAAGTAATAAGTTTTTCCCTTCAATTATAAATGTTACTAAAGTAACATTCAGACAAACATACAGAAACAATTATGTGAGCCCACTGTCGTCATCACCCTACCTCACCTTCTCTAAAAATATAATAATAATTATTATTATTGAATGCCTCCAAAAAAAGGAGGTATCTACGTTGAACTTCGTCGCTTGCTCTCATTAACAATTACGCTGATACTACGCCACCGTCTTGTACTACGCATCAGGAATAGTTATAAAAAGCATATATTTCATGGACCAAAAAAAAACAATAACAACAAATTACCACGAATCCAGGTGTGAACTTTGCGGGCACATAAAATATATTTTGACTAAAAATGACGTCAGTGTGTACGGATCTAGTTGGAAATGAGTTGTCTTTGGTATGAAGCAGCAAAATTTCATCCACACAAATAGAAATGTGTATATAAAAAAAGGAATTGTAAGGGAAATTTTAATAAGCCACAACGCCACGAGCTTGAAAAGTAAAAAAAAAAAAAACATCACAAGGGTTCTGACTGCCTGCCAAGGTGACATGATGTTTACGGAAGCGGGACACGTCCAAAAACTACGGTGACAGCTATACACAAAGTGTTCAACCGTAGCTCCCAACTCTTTTTTTTTGTGTCCCTTGTATTCCCCATATCCCCGTGAGAGTTGGACGGGGAGTAGTTCTTGCGGTCCAAAATTTTCCTAAACACTATGTATAGTATAAGCAGAAGAGAAAACAGAGAAAGCCAAAATACTTTAACTAGTTGTTACTCCTACTACTACTACGACCACCTGATAATCTCCTCTTTTTCGGCGGACTTTGTGGGAGTGAAAGTGAATCATTTTGGTGTGGGAATACAGCCATTACTTTTTGGGGATGGTGAAAAGACGGGTAACATGTTGAAATACTCATAAATGCCATTTTACACACTACCTACACACATATATACCCACATATTCGTAGTACTCTGTATGTAAAAGCATTTTGCCACATGAAGGAAGCCCCTTTTCCACGTTTCACATCCTCCACACTTTAATTACAAGGGTATGGAAAAAGCCCATGTTTGGTGGGAGGAAGATGTAAAAGGGGAGAAACGGGGTGGTGTGTACAAGAAAGCAACAAATTGTGGGTACAAACCACTTTTGCGTAAAAGACGTTGACATGAATAATCTAAAACCAGAGTGTGTGAAATTTGCCATGAGCTCACTAAACAAGCAGGTGGTTGGGGAGGTTTACTCATTCTTTGGCAGGCTCCAGGAGTGCCCACACTTTCCCTTGTACAAACATCACGCATAGATTCTCTCCACCTGTCCTCTTTACAAAGTGCGTCTCTCTCTCTCTCTGTCTCTCTCTGCCTTGTTAGTATGTAAATTCCCGATATAGGGACTTTGGTGGGGATTGAAGTGACTTTATGCATGGATGTTGTAATACTACTAGTATTACTAGTAGTAGTAGCAGAAGCTTAAAAACTTAATTGCAAGGTACTTTCAATGTCCCTCTGCGGAAGCTTTTCATGGAACCGTAATTCCCCTCCATAAGGGAACGGCTTTCTCCTCCATAATCTCTCTCTCTCTCTCTGATGATGGTTCCATATATAATTACATGTGTGTGCATGTTCTACATGGATATATTGAAAGATAAAAAGGAGCAATTCGTTTGTGAAATGTTTCACTTTAGATGATGTTTTTACCATTTAGGAAATTGTTTCAAAACGTTCTGACAAAAAGGAGGTAGGAATGCTCTCATTTTGTCAAATAGAGTTCGCTTCCTCTCTCTCTTTCACCCACCCGCATGGAATGTAACATTTGTATGGATGTCATGTAAGAGTGTACACATTTATATGAGTATTCATGTATTTATATGTGTGTACACATTTATATGTTGCATGTATTATGTATGCATAAATACATGTTTTTCATGCTTACTCAATGCGGGCGCTTTCTTTCAACCTTGAGATTTTTTTTCTCTCCTCCTCATGGCTTGTTTCGAACATAAATAGGATGACACACACACGTCAGTTTCCCTTCATAACTCCATGAGAGTGAGACTTTTTTGTAGGCATGTGTGTTTTAGGTGTGAGAGATGTTTTACATGTACCAGTACAGCAGGTCTATAAATTTTGGTGTCTTTTATAGTATACAGGACTGAAAAAGTTGCAGTAGGCTCTCTATATCATAAAGTAGCAGCCGTGTTTACAAGGATGCGACCTAATGTATGCACACGATTAAAATTAAAGTACACTTTTACATATGAAATATTCATTCATACATTTTCTCTCCCTTAATGTAGGTTGATTCTAAAATATTTAAGAATTTTTCTCCCTTTTTTTTCTTCTCGTAAGTATATGTACTATATATGTATGTATATATATATGTATATTTTATAAAACAAACCACTCCATATTCTTTCTTTTATGCCTGTTCCCAACAAATAACACCGAGTGGTGTTATCACTCTCGCACAGCAAGGTACGTAATATATGTATATACTCTCACTCCTCGTCGCAAAATACATAATATATTTATATATGTATATATATATATATTTATAATATATATTTATAATATATTTCCACTTTTACACATTTTTCTATATGTAATATTTATATGGATTTATACATACTTTCATAGAAGGTACATTTGAATTCATTTATACTATGAGCACGCTCTTTTTTTTTATAATGGGAAAATATCCCTTTTTGTCTCACTAGAAAAAATCTCAAAGATGATTCGTTAAGTATTTATGTATTCCTTCCTGTTTTATTTCATATTTTAATATACGCATATATATATTTTTCATATTCCCTGACACCGTCGTGGCAGACGGGGGAGGGAAGGAAAAAAACTTATTTCATATTCTTTTTTTTTTTTACTTTAAAAAAAAAGAAGAGGAACAAAAGACATACAAGTCCCGTACTTTATAATATTATTACTATTATTATTTATTATATGCATTCATAAGTATGAGTGTATGTAGAGGTGACATACCGTATTTTATTATCTCTTGGACAATGAGCTTGGAGTGTGAGTGTGAAGAGCGTGTACAGAAAAAAGAGAATCTTTGCACACTTGGCTTCTCTTTTTTGATCTTTTTCCACATAATTTTTCTCTTCATCTTCTTTTCTTCTTCTTTTGCAAAAAAAAAGTATGTAGAGAGCATTGGGCCCATTCCGGACATAAAATTTACACTTCACTTGTCAACATTGAGTTTTTTTTGGAGGGGTGGGGGGTTGAGGGCATGACGTTACATCTAGCGTTCTTCCCTTTCTTCATTCTCTTTTTAGTATATACATTATGTATATACATGTATACGTGTATATAACTCTTTCTTCCCTATTCATATATATATTTTTGCCTTGTTCTTATTCTTCACGTTCACGTCTTATCACTCTGAGGATAAAATGTCAGAAGAAAGGGTGTACATAAACCCTTATGTACAGTTCTCCCAACCTTCTCTCTTCTCCCAGTTGTAACGGGTTGAGGTATAGATTCTATGCAAACAATTTAAATATTGCACAGCCTTGCTTCCTTTTTTTCACTTCCCGCATCTTTTATCCCCGACATCATGGTAGAGATGCTCTAATAATTTTTTTCCCCAGGTTTTATTCGTGTGAAAAAATTATTAGATTCCTGGCAAGAAAAAAACTGCTTTTATACTTGTGCATGCTGCCCCTGTTTTTTTTTTGTAGTAGTTGCTTCCCACAAATACATGAATATATCCATGGTCACTGGTTATAATGTCTATAGTCCACGTGTGTTCACTGCTCCTTTGCTGGCGTTTTGTGGCATTTGTATCGCAATGAATTGTTTTTTCTGTTCATTTTTATTTGAATCCGCTTTTTTTCCACTGCGGGATTCGTACTAGCTTGTTTTTCCAGATTTTTGTTTATAAGTTACTAATGGACATTGTAAATTGCACTGATTTCCTCGTCACTTTTTTGGGGGATTCTTCCTTTAATGTTGAAACAATTTTTTTTCAAGTGGTGACGGTAACAAGACCAATAGGTGAATCAGGAGGCACTCACATGTCGTATAGCATTCTGGTATCATACAGCGGTAACTTAATGTCTTTCCAGTGGATTTTGTTTTTTTAGATATTAATCACTTGTGCCAACAATTCATGATTCCATAAATTCTGTCAAAACTGAATGTGACTAGATTCGTTTTTTTTCTGGTAATGCACTTTTTTTTGTGATGAAATCCAAACTTGCCAATTTTACTCGTTAAGTTACAATCAGTCACCCTATATTTTGTCTCTTGTGTCCATGGACTAATAAGCACCTATAGGAACAAAGACAGACGCCAGGAATAGATAAACGTTTTTATCCAGTTGTAATCACGCAAAACGGGATTTTATATCTCATAATAATGCATGTATTATTTTATGTCCAAATCTAAAATAAATATACCAGAAATAATTGCTTACCTTCACATCTTTTTTTTTTCATCCAGCCACAGAAACAGATATGGCGGTGTAATGGAAAACGTAGGTGTTATGGACAAGTGTTTTGTTTTGTTTTTAAATATAATATATTTACCCTATGAATACTATCCATCATATTTTGCGCATTTCCCTACACAATTCTTTCTACTTACAACGTGAAAATGTCGCGTTTATATCTTTTCTGTAAGTTGTATCTCTTTTTCTTATATATTTTCGTTTGTCTGGAAATATTCACAAAAATTTTGTACTCTGAAAATTTCCAATGGCGATCTAAAATTTCACATAATGGGGTTAGGTGAGGGAATGGGAGATAAAAAATAAAACACACACGTAGAGATGGAATTCGTGAAACAAAATCTAAATATTTTATCATCCCCCAAAAAAATTACAGAGACGCATTTGTGTATGTATGTATAGTACATCTAAATGAAATTGTGTGTAAACATTTATGAAATGTTCAGGAACAAAATTTTCAAAAGTGAGTGAGACACAAAATAAATAAGGATGGTGGTGTCTTAATTTAATATGTTATAATATTAAACGGCGAAAAAAAAAATCAAGTGATACAGTACAAATAACATTTGGTTCACTAGGTAAATTATTGCTCAGAGTTGCCAGATATTATTTATGGACGATGTTATTATGTTCTATTGTATACGTTGTAAGTCTTTGACTATTAATAACAATTAATGTGACAAATCAACGTAAAACGAGTTCAATTTTTTTTGTACCTTCTAACATACGACCGGGTATATATTTATGTACATATTGTGTATGTGAATGTGTATGTATTTTTTGTCCAGGACCGGGAAAATTAAAATAAAAAAAACAGAACAAAACAAAAAGAAAACGTTGAGGGAACTACTGGTGTTCCCCATCCAGGGCATCCAAATATTTCTGCTCGATGATCATAGGTACAATTTTATGCCTGAAAAAACATACGTTCACATCAAATCGTGTAGATCAAAGAAAAAGCTGGGGGTAGGAAAGTAAATGAAAGTGAAAGCACTGAAAAAACATGTAGTATATAGCTACATAGCTCACAATAAATATTAAAAAAAATTGTTAGACGAAGGATAGAACCCAAGTTAGGCTATGGTGTTACCCCAGTAAAAACCAATCTAAAAGCAATTACAAGTGGGGAAAGAGTGATATAAAAAGAGAAAAAGGGAAGGAAGGAAAATGTATTTTTTTCCTTTTCTTACAATTTCTATTTTTTTGGCAGTGCTATTTGAAGTATACGAAATAGGTGGAAATACAAAAGGTGAAAAAAAAAGATTTTCCCCTTACCTCACAGGCAGTAATAGAAGGAGTGTGACTGGGAAAACCATCTTGACGTAGGCCCAAGGCACAAATCCGACAAAGCACATAACACTCAACTGCAGAACTTGAAAACCTGTGAATTGATGTATCTTCCTCTGAGGCACCCTTCGAATGTAATGATTAGGAGGATACGCCGCCTGGATGGGAATCAAAGAAAAAAAATTTTTTTTGAAGTACATACCATCATACCTTCCATTTTTTCCACTCACAAAAATATTCATAAGGAGGGAGAGAGAGAGAGAGAGAACACACATGTTTGTACATATAGTAGTGTCCAACGGGAAGAGTCAATTTTTACCATCACTTTCACCATCATCTTTGATACATACATCATGATTTGTGCACAAACCAAAACGTCAATGTGTCTGTAAATCTGTACAGAAGAGGTAAAAAATCACAAGAAAGTTCCTCTCCGTATTTTTTACGCTCATACTGTTCAAGCAGTCCATCTTAGGCGGCTAACTAGTAGCACTTGTTTTTCAATTCCTCTCACTCAGCAACGCTTTCTTTGTGCTTACGTAAAATATTCCTGTTATTTTTTTTCAAAATAAACACCAGCATTTGGTGCTACCTGAACAAATGTTCAGCAAAACGTATAGAGTTGTATACTTTCTAAGAAAGCAGGTACAGTATAGGAGTATCTTATAAAAATGAAAAACCAGTTCCCTGCGGCCTAAAAATCGACTATAGGGTGATTGTATATGATACAAATACTGATTTACACCTTCCAGTACAGATTCAGCTTGATCAAACAAAAGATTGAATTTAAAAAATATAAGAAACAATTCTACCCTCACAATATGTATCCGAAAAATTGGAATTTTTTTTTTGGAATTACAGAAATATTGAAGCAATTTCTATTGTTTGAACCAAGTTCTGCTGTTTGAAAGTTCTTTGCTACCCTCAAAACCTTTGGTCAAATACGATACAAATATGCATCGTCCTCCATTTAATGTATGAATAGAAATAGAACAAAAATATGAAGTGTCGCGCTCCCAGTTATTTTTTTAAAGTAGAAAAAAAGTATCAAAACTTGTATGTGTATGCTTTCGAAGTTACATCTAAAAGACACACTTGACATGTAAGTACTTAAATGATTAAAAATGGCTTCTTCGTCGTCCTACTTCGGTACAAGGAATATAAGTAAAAAAAACCTGTCCACCCAAAAAAAGGCCCCTACTCACAAAAAAAGGATGAAATAAGACTAGAAGATGGAGGAAGTGGGCCCCCCAAAAAAACTGCTAACCGTCAGTAGATGAGTATTTTATTGACAGAAAGATTAAAGATGAGAGTGTACTATAACCGCATAATGGTCTCTTCCCTTAAGGAGGAGAATCAAATCCCAAAAAATTGTACCGAGTTTGAGATTCCTTATGGCATGAGTATACACATCTCTGGATAGCCCAATAGCTCCATTTGCCCCGCACTGTACTAACCCCGGTTGAGTTATGATAAACCAAGGAACATATAAAATATGGTAATATTATTATCAATGAACTTCCTCAAACCTCTCCTCATTGAATATGTACACATGGTTTTACATTTCACTCATGGCAGCCATAATACCATCCTCATCTCCCTCTCTCTCTGCACACAAAAATATACCAGAGGAACATCTTCTTCTTCTGAAAAAAAAAAAGCCAGTGTACGAGATGCGTAGTTTTGAAGGAGAGGAACGTCCGTCACAATCACAACCCGTGAACTTGAATTGATTTCCATCTCCATCACCCGCGGTAATAGTGGGAGTCAAAAGGAAGTGATGATGTGAACATAATAGGAGCCAAGAAAGAGGGGGTGGAGGAGGCGGACGAGGAGGGAAAAAAAGGAGAAAGTAGAAAGCAAATCAGAAAGATGTTCGGGTGGGGGCTTTACTTGAGGAATTGAGGATATATACACAAGATGAGCAACGTGATGGAGTGAGAGAAAGCGTGAGTGAAAGCACGCGTGAGATAGTAAACATGGAGGGGGAAAGGGAAACGATGGAGACTAGTGAGACTCCCCCTTAGCTATATATCGTTTATACACATGTAATGATATACAATATATGTATGTTATATATACACACACTGAAAAGAGTGATTCGTCAGGAGCATCCATGACATCGTTAGCGTATGGGGAGTGCCGAGGAAAAGAGCAAAACCCAAAGGAAGAGGATTCCAGGAGATTTTTTTTGGGGGGGGGGAGAAAGAGGAACCATTGAGAGAATAAAATATATAAACATCTTTCTACTACAAAGTCTACAAAACTCCCACCAACATAACTAACCTGTTCCATGAAGAGAAGAGTTATTCTCTCAAACATTTGATTGCCATTGAGAGCCGTGACAGCCATGTATAGGAAGAGCCCATCAAGAACAGCTATGGGAATGTGTCCCAAGGGATACGGAAGGAGAAATATAGAAAGACCAATCAGTATGTGAGAAAAGATCCCTGTCAGCCGTGTTTCCCTCACCCTCACGATTCTGTAAATCACAATCCGACACACAAATATTATACAAGTTAACCAAGACAACAATTAGTATTAGATGTCCTCATGAAGAACATTTTTAATGAGTATCATCATCAACAAAAACAAATATTAGATGTCCCACTAAGAACACTTTTAATGAGTATTATCACCACCACCATCACTCCAAAAAAATATTCAGGGCTTGCTGGATATCCATTAAGGGAAAGGAGTCAAATGTGCCATTTGCAATTGATACATTTTTAATCTTTAAAATAACGCTTCAGTTAGGAGGCATGCACACGCATTAATATAGACATTTTGAGCCAGCCGCCCATTAGTGATGGTACAATACCTATACATACATATGCTGCTAGTTATATAAACGAATTATATAATTCCAAAACGGTTCGTCCATTTGGCAACGTCTCAATAGGAGATATTCCAGAACGTATTCCCTTTACAATGTATTCTGACGATGAAAATTTTCGTTAATTTAAAAAATACTTCTTCAAATTACGACCTCTCAAAAATCTGTTCAAGAAAGAACTCCTTCGGTCTATACATTCTTAAAAAATCTTCATTTTCAACAATTGGACTTTTAAACCCTTTTCGAATTATATCTTTCCCATGTAGCACAAGCGTAATTTGAATCGGTATAAGTGGGTGCTACCGTAAAGGAAATAACTCTTGTTTTTGAAACCAAAACAAAAAACAACATAAATAATACACAAACAAACAAAAGAAGAAAAAGAAAATACTCCATTTTTCTGGTTCCTCAAGCATTCGGAGGAATGTCCAACAGTTAGAGAGGCTGTATAAGACAAGCCCCAAAGGGAAATTCGACAAGGAGTGAACGGAAGAACAATCAGGAACTCCAATGCGTACATGTGTATACATATATGCATGTATTTACGCAAGGGGAATTAAATCAATGGGCAGCGTCAAGAAGGAGAAAGAGAGAGAGAGAGAGTGAGAGAGGGAGAGAGATGGGAAAGGTTGAAGGAAGAGGAAGAAGTATTAGAAGGGGTAAAAGGAAATGAAAGGATGACTAAGGAAGGAGGTGGAGGCAGAAAGGGCGGAGAGTTACCGGGAGCTAAAGTAAACGTGAACTAAATGAACAAGAGTTATATATACGGAAAGACTTATATCTATATGGAGGAGAGAGAAAGCCTAAGTAAATGAAATATTAGACGCGTGAGTAAGTACATTTCGTAGACGTGGCCTTGATCAACACGCTCTTCCACGTCAGCCAGACTCCTCATATGAAGCGGAGAATGGGGTAATGTGGCATGCATCCAGGGCATCGTGAAGATTGATAGGAATCCATTGATTATTGCAACGATGAAGAGATCCCAGTGATAAGCAGGCCCCTTTTTCAATCTAGAATATAAAAAAAAAACCAAGTCCATAAAGAGAGAGAGAACAGTAGTAAGTATAGGTAATCGGGAACAAGAGGAAAAAGAAAAGGACGAGAGATGAAAAAGAAGAAGAAGAAGAAAGAAGAAAAGAAAGCGCAGAAGAAGAAGAGGGAAGAGGACGAAAAGAGGGAAAAGAGTGATTCATTGCACATCAAATTCAAACTCAACCTCTATAATCTTGTTGGATACAGATAAAAGGGGGAGAGGGAGAGAGACCCACAGACAGAGAAAGAAAAGCAAAGGGTAAGGAAAAGTCTTTTTTTTATGTATTCTCCAGTGGTAGTTGGTAGCTGGGATAAAAAAAAACGAGGAAATAGTTCTTTTTGCGGTAGAAGTAAAGAAAAGAATACCTACACATTTTTCCTTTGGAGGTATATACACACAACTTAAATCGCTGAGACCAAAAAATGGACCATTTTCACTGTCTAACATTCTTTTCCCTCCGTTTCTCTCCCACAGCATCACACACCACCATCTTCACTAGTAGCCTTGAGTTACATTTTCTCGATGATTCCAAACTTTTTTTTTTCGTCCTTTTCTGTTTACCTGTCTGCTTTTTTCCACCGTATTTTCTCTCTCTCTCTTTCTCTCCTTCTGTCTCTTTTTCTTTTCTCTCATCCTCCCTCACTTTCTATCTGGCATCCATAAAAAGTATCTTTAACTCGGTGATGGAGTCTCTCATTTCTATATGTATAGTTACTAAAAAAAAGAACCTCAAAGAATCTTCTGCTCCCTTTTTCCTCCTCTAACAACTTCCTGTCTGTCTCTTCTTCTTTTCTTCCTTTCTTTGCAACCAGCAAAAATACTTATGCAGTAGTAATGTCAAGCGGACGCCATGAACTAATTTTTTCCCTCGTGCTTTTCCTCCTTACTTTCTCCTTCGTCGGTCTCGTATGCTTCTCCCCTTTCTCTCTCTTTATTTTCCATCCCATTCTTTCTTCTTCTTCAAAATCCCATTCCCACAATAAATCTCAACCTTTCGGGTCATGTCCAAACTAGGATTTTTCCAATGTATATGGTTCACGCATATTGTAGGAGATGTTATAATGGTTTTTACCTTCCACAAAGCCCCCTCTTCCAAGGCTATTGGATTCAGTTCTAGTACTATTTTCTAGTAATAACAATACTCAAGCGATTCTTATAGAGAATACCACGGGGAGACAATCATATTTGATTCCCTCCCATAAGCACGATAATGGACCGTGTTAGGAATCAACATTGAGCAAATCTATAGTACATTTTTAATATTCATAAGCTCCTCCTAGTCCTTGGGGGCAATGAAAGATTCATAGGAGAACCCAAGGAATTTTCAATGAGCATCTATCACACCTACCGGAATATAACCCTTTTACAATTTTTATTCCTTTCCCTTCCACCTCGAAGAAAAAAACTAAAAATTGACTATTCTTTCCTGACCTTGAGCAGATTCTGCTTCTTTGGAGTTTGAACGGGACTCAAAGGATTGGTATAGGATTTTCGTTTTATTCTCCTGGAGAAAAATACCGGGTAGGACTAGCCTTTTTTTGGTGAAAGGGCCTGA
>JAQGBT010002426.1:0-24219 GCA_034698585.1 Disparrhopalites patrizii | reverse complement strand
CGAATTTTTGTCGAATTAAATTTGTCGAATTTTTGTCGAATTAAATTTGTCGAATTTTTGTCGAATTAAATTTGTCGCATTTTTATCGAATTAAATTTGTCGAATTTTTGTCGAATTAAATTTGTCGAATTTTTGTCGAATTAAATTTGTCGAATTTTTGTCGAATTAAATTTGCCGAATTTTTGTCGAATTAAATCTGTCGAATTTTTGTCGAATTAAATTTGTCGAATTAAATTCGTGGAATTAAATGTGTCGGATTTAAGTTGTACAGGCTGGACCAGAAATGCTAGAAATAATTTTTATTTTATCATTAATGACATTCCAAAAACAAAAAATGTTTGTCAATTTCGCTCCATTTTTTATGGACCACCCTGTACATGTGTCTCTGGGGGGAGCAATCGCTTTAATTGATTGAGGAAAATGTGGGGCTTTCAAGCACAACACGTTGATTGGGATTAAAATACGAGCCAGACAAATGTCGGATTGCTCAATTCTTGGTGAATTTGTTTGGTTTGTTTATGTACTAAAACCCCGTATTTTTTTCCGTTATTGACAAACCTGTTCCGGGGTGAGTCCGACGAGTGGGATGAAGAAGTTGTGGTGGATTTTGCGGAGAAGCCAAGGGAAGTCGTCGTACAAAGGTGTCCGGACGAGTCCGGGACAAAGGGAATAAGTCCGGACTTGAGTGCCCTCGAGACGCCGGGCAAGCTCTTTGGCAAACAACATGACACAATGCTTGGCATTGGCGTAGGGGAAAAGATTCAATGAGCCCAGCTCGTACTCTTTCTCGTAGTTCAAATTCCCCGGCTCAGGTGTGGAGTACGTGTAATTGATGGAGGACACACAGACCACTCTGGAATTGGAGAAAAAGGGTTAATTGAGGGAACAACGGTGTTTGCACACGTTTTTTGTCTATTTGTTTGGTCTGTTTATTGTACCTGCTCGGTTCCCCTGCCTTCAAATGGTTGAGGAGGAGAAGTGTGAGTAAAAAATGACCTAAATGATTCGCCGCTAGATTCTTCTCATGTCCATCCTTGGTCCTCTCCAAGAATTCATCCGCCCCGTAGTAGCCGGCATTGTTGATGAGGATATTGACGTGGGGGAATTTCTCCATGATCTGAATGGCGCAATGTCGGACGGATTCCAAGCTGCAGAGGTCCAGTTTGAGTAAATGCTAACAAGGAAAATAAATAAATGAAGCTAATGATACAAAAAAAGAGTTGAGAGGACACCAAAAAGGACAAATGTCATTTTTTGCTGTTTAAAATTCCCATTTAAACAGACAATTAATATTGCCCAAGTAAAAAGGGGAAAGGAGAGACGGACTCACCAATTTTGCGGTGGGGATGGATTCCTTAATTTCAGACGCAACATTGTCGGCCTTGGCCAAATCCCGGCAGGCCATGACGACGGTCGCCTTTCGCCGGATCATCTCCCGACAAACGACTTTCCCTAGGCCGGAATTGGCTCCTGTGATCACCACAATCTTCCCTTCCACGCTCTCCTCATTCTCATTGTCATTGAAATCCATGAATTGATGACCGATTCTGTTTTTCGCTAATCCTAAAAGGATTTGGGCCATCCTCAACACCGTGTTGCTTCCCATTTCCGAGGCAGTTTTAACCAAAAACTTCTTGTTTTCCCACAAAAACCGTATTACTATTCACAACGAAACGAGTTTTAATCACAAAAAACGGATTCTCATTTACAAAAAAAGATTCTTATTTACAAAAAAAAAGATTCTTATTTACAAAAAAAAAGATTCTTATTTATAAAAAAACGATTCTTATTTATAAAAAAAAGACTCTTATTCACAAAAAAAAGATTCTTATTTATAAAAACCTATTCGTATGCACAAAAAAACAATTGTTATTAAAAACCAGATTTTTATTAAAAAAGCTGGTTGTCCTGTCCAAAAAAATATTTTTCACATAAAACCGTCCGAAAATAATTTAGCTCCCGGTTAATGTCTCCCCGGAACACCCGTGAGTATTCACACGGAATGTGTCTCTTGAATTTCCCTTGTCCCAACTGTGATAATTGAGCCCAAAATGTGATGTAAATGGACATGTACAGAAGGCCCGAATTTAAAGCCAGGGAGATAAGAGGGCGAAACGGCCAAAGGGGAAAGCCCACTCCGGGAATTCCGGACAGTCCATCCGACCCGGCTAACTGGACAGCTTTGACTGCGGCCACTAAGAAATTGACAGGATTGACCATCGCCCGAATTTTTTTTTTAAACGGGAAAGAAAATGTGTACATTTGTGTCTATACCTTTGTACATATATGCATATCAAATTTTCATGGGTATGTCTATATGTGTGCCGTGGGTATTGATTCCTGAAATTACCCCTTTCCACACTGACATTGAATCCTTATAGAAAGTTATATATTCCCTTTCCCCGTCCCGCTTACTCCATGCAAGAAAAAAAATGCTCTACCCACCAAGCCACAATAATTCCTTTTCCCCAGCTATTTAGATGGGAAACTGATACTGTTCGTAGTACAAGGCTCTTCCCCCCCCCAAATAAAGTATTGATTCTGGCATTGCCCCAAAGTGGGAACGTTTCACAATATCAAAGCAAATGTATATTTTTATTGAAAATAAATAACCGAGGAAATTAGGAAATATTCCTAATGATTGTGATATACATAGGTATGTACATATTTTATTGATTTTCTTTTTGTTTTCTACAATTAAATATTACCTTTAAAAACTATGTATAATACCTCGTATAATGTACGGGAATGTGTGCTAAAAGCTAAGAGAGAATTGCTGGCGGCAATTATTGCATTAGTGCCTCCATTAGTGCCTCATTATTTAATTATTGACAACCCTTGCAGCTCATTTGCCTCCGTACATGAGGGCGAATTTTGAATTACGGACGACTCAGCAGGTACAGGCATAAGTAAACAAGGCCAGTATGCATGAGGCAATTAGCATTGGCTCAGGTATCAGGTACTACGCTAAGAGTTATTTTTATACACATACCGTTGCAACCCAATAAAAAGGGACTAATCAAATGCGAAAATACTGATGTTGTTTAATTTCCCGTAATTATATAAATGCATAGGGAATAACGAAATTATAATTTGCTCTTCTCATAAAGGGATTTTAGGCAGAATTGGGCTCCATTCGTTCCTGTTGCGAGGGTTTGGGATGGATTCCGTTGGGGGGTTGGGTGGGGGGTAAGCTCCAGCCGCCTTTGATTCCCACGAGCTTCTCCGAGACCTCCCAAACGGCCTCCACGAGGTCATCCTCCAATTTCTCGTCCGCATCCCGCCACGGCCTGGAGAAGCGGTAGGCTTTTCCAGTCTCCTCCGCACAGGCTTCCGACAAGGAGCAATGCAGGATCGTCTCAGCGCCCTGGACAAACAACACAAAGCTATTTCACACTCAAATTCATTGACAACACCTCAATTTATATGTAATCCTGAATCTAATCATTTAGGCAAGCCAAAATCACAATCCGAAATGCTCCCTTTTAGATCATTTTATGTCATTGTAAAGTTCACCGATTTCCACACAAAAAGCAATAATTATATCATCCATTCGGGAAAAACAAATTTTCAAAAAATTGGGATAGAAAGTGGAAATTGTGAACAAATTCGGTGGATTTTGTACAGGAAAAGGCAGGGAAACGTCAGCACTAATAGCATACGAAGGATAATTCGAAAGTAGCAAAAATATTCCGAAAAATTGAAAAAAAAAGAATGAAATTTATTTAATAAATTCGATAAGCATACGAATTTTGTACAAGAAGGCACGACAATATTGAATTTAATTGATTTCAGAGAAAAAAGCATAAATTCCACGGAAAAAAGCATAATTTTCGAAGATAAAAGCAAAATTTCCACGGAAAAAACATAATGCTGGGATCAAAAACCTAAATTTTGAAAGAATAATTTTGTACATCCAAATGAATAACAATTTCCATGAAAAGGGTTAACGTTTTCGCAGTAAAAATCATAAATTGGATTGCCCTAGTGCTTAGTTGTGAAGTAGCTACTAATAATATGTAAGGAATTTGGGCCCACGTAGCGGGCTTCTTTTGTTCGACATTGTAATTAGCTTAAATCGTAATCATTAGTGGAAAAAAAGTGCATCTTTTGCAAGTACCTGCTCCGGCTTGCACCCAAAAACTTTAATAATAGCACTCCCCCCGAAGACCTTCTGCCACGTGGTGAGGTCCTGGAAAAGATCAGTATCAACTAGCCCCGGACACAATGTGTAGGTATTAACCCGATCCTCTCGTCGCAGTCGCTTTGCCAAGCCCTTCACAAAGAGCATATTACACATTTTGGAGTTGCTGTAAGGCCTCAAATTGGCAAAGCCCTTCCAAGTGTCCTCCTCCATGTTGATGTCCTCTGTGTTCACCTGGGCATTCTCGTAAGTGAGCGAGCCGACGCAAATGATTCTTCAAGAACAAAAATAAAGGAGCAAAACAAACGTAAAAATAGTTTTATTAAAAATTAAAAGCCCCATTTAAATGTCCTGCGTAATGTTGATTTTAAAGTCCCACTAAAGTCAACAGTATTTGCGCAAGAAAAAAACAATTTTATGCCAAGTTAAACGATTCCGTCAAGAGCAAACGAAGATGGACATTTCCAATGTACACAATGTACAAGGTATACAAGGTGTGAGTATACAAGGTATATTATAGTATGTATATACACATTGAGTATTATAGATATTGAGGATAGTGTAATTACCGGCTCGGAGCTCCTCGCTTCACAAGGTCTAGGAGCAAGTAGGTTAAGAGGAAATGTCCCAAATGATTGACGCCCATGTTCTTCTCGAATCCGTCGGCGGTTCTCTCGATCGTGGGGCCGGTGCCCATGTAACCCGCATTGTTAATGAGCACGTTGATATGACTGAACTTCCCTTTAATCTCCGCCGCACAATCTCGAACCGATGCCAAACTCCCCAAGTCTAATTTCACCAGTACCTACAGATATAACACAACCAAAATAAAGGATGAAGAACGCGAGTGAGTATACCTGTTTCCAAATAGGAAATGGAAAGCATCACACACCCATTCCAACACTTTTTCACCTCTCAAAAACCAATGAAAGCACAATTTAGTTGAGCTAGATTGTGTTTTAATTGGCCAGATAATTCTCCAGATCAAAACGTGTTACAAAATTTCGGTGAGCAATCCTTCTGATTCTACTACAATCAAGCAATCAAAGCAATGACATCCGAAAAATTAATAATAAAAATTCCAACGTGTTTTCCCCAATTATGAATAAGTACACATTTAAACGGATATCTGAAATATAAATTCTAAATTCCGATACAATTTCATTCAAACACTGAGATATTTAAACACGTTTGTAAATACTTTAAAAAAATGCTTTTTGAATACTTTATTGAATACTTTTTGAATGCTGTTTTTCATAAATGAACTTTATGCAATCTGGCATTTGGCAGGCTAAATAAATACAAATTTCTTTGAATGCGGATTTCGGACGTATTTGTAACTATAAATGTCCATTAAAATATTATGCTGGCAAAAATACAGATATTTAATTCCAATGAAAATACCGACAAATATTAACGTAATTCCAATTTAAATTCGAATACCGATTCGGATGTCATGCCTTGCCCGTACAACGCAATTTAAACCCGTTTTAGAAGAAGAAAGATATTTTTTAAACAAGAAAAGCGGATATTTATGATGAAGGAAAGTGTTAATTGAGCATAGATAATTGCGTATATATCTAGGCTATGTAAGAATTACTCACCAAAGTGGGATTATCCACCTCGGCCCTAATCTCCTTGATCACAGCCTCCGCCTTGACAATGTCCCGACAGGCCATGACGACGATGGCCTTCCTCTTGGCCATCTGGAGAGCCACGACCTTCCCCAAGCCCGCATTGGCCCCCGTAATGACGACGACCTTCCCCGCCACGTCCTCCTCCCCGCTCCGGTCCTCCAGATCCCGGAAGGTGTGACACACCCGATGGCAGATGTACACCAGCCCCGAGGTCATGAATGTCACGAAGGGCATCATCTTCTAAGCTCGATATTCCAAATCCTCGCCCCCAAATAATTAAGCTCCTAATCCCTCTCAGCCACTCACTTCTGTAAGAATCAAAAGAGGCGTCCGTCAGCAATTGATTGCATTATTGGGTAACAAATTAAATCATTCCTAATGCACATTTGTCAATAGTCAACATTTGTCAATGTCTTAAGGCATAGACAGACGCTTCTAGGAACTAATCGATGATCAGCTGTGTATTAATCCGCATTTATTACACCTTACACTCTACTACAGCCCTTTGCTACAGTTATCCATTAGAAAGTGCCCCTCTAGAGGGGCAGATTAAGTGAACAAGCCAATATACAAGGATTACAACGTTAATTAACTGTCGCTCCGAGCAGTCAAGCAGAGCTATTAATTTAATCCGTGGAACACACTACATATGATAACTTCTTACATATTATATGTAATTATATGTAGGTATACCTACAGGTGAATATACATGCATATGTATATTCATAGACATATATGTGTGCATATACGGAGGAAGGAAAAATTAGATTTTTGGATTGTCGTACATGTCAAAGAAATCAATAAAAGCACATGTATTGACTTACCCCCAAAAAAGGAAGGGAGATTAAAGCCAAAAAATATGGGAAATCTCCACAAAATTCCCTCCACGCAATCTCACTTTATCCTAATCTCCAAGGCCCCTGGATGAATTCTCCAGTGACTTGTCAGCACCTCAACACCGCGGGCAAAGTGACTGATTATACAATTATACAAACGATTATACTATCACACTCCTTAAATGGTTTAAAAACAGGTGATTTCCCACGTAATTATGGCCTCAGATAATTCATATTTCCATGTGAATTTCGCAAATATTAACACGAACAGATTTCATTGTTTTTCCTCCAGTTTTTTTTCTCTCCTGTTTACACCAAAATATTCCTGAAATGTAAACAATTACTGGAATAATTTACTGGACTGACCACTTGTCCATGCAGGTCCACTCTCTTCCTACCACAATTCCTTCCAACAAAGGAAAGTGAGGGACTCGCACCACTGTTTACGACGTGTCTAACAATTTTTTGTGTACAAAAAAACTCCCATGTAAAATTAAGGACAAAGGGGGGAACAGGCAATATTAAAAAGGACCAAAAAAACTCGTTTGGAAGCACCAGATCAGCGTCCAACTCCTTGCAAGTCCTCAATGCCACTAAGGGAAATGTTACCCACGCTGACAAAAGGATGTTGATAGTAGCTTGTGCCAAGAAAGCAATAATTACGTGGCCAGTTGAGACACCCTCGAGTCTTGAGGGATTTCCTCAGCCAAACCAAGCTCTGTACTCATTTATACAAGGAAACCCCCGTAGCAGCTACAAATGCTCAGTGAGTACAAGTGAATATTACTGCTATTAACGCATTCATTAATAGAACAATAACCAAAACCTTTATGGATGTAGGGACTAGTTCGAACATTTAAACCATTTTTTTGAATTTAAAGGGGAAGATCCCTACAAGTGTTAATGCCTCCAATGGTTCATACGTTTACTATTATTATCTGTACACACAACTAGACGCTCATAGAAACATATATGCATATCTATATGTATACATATATATGTATATAAATATAATTATATATAGATACATATATGTATGACTAAAAAAAATTTGCCGTTCATACTCGTCTTTTTCCACCCTTGAATCTCTTCAGAAATCGTTCCGCTGGGGGAAGTGCATAGAAATCACGCAGCTGAAAGTCATTCATTCAGGCCGCTGTACAGACTTTTACACACTTTGTTTATGAGTAAAACTATACACATATGTATGTATACATGTATAGCTAATTATGTATGTGGTTTGTGCTATGCCTACAAAGTATTTGTTATTACATCATGACTCACTGTGGCGTAACTGCCCAAAAGCTCGGCAATCCCACAGACGATAAAGGATGGTGAGGAAGCATGATGGGAAATGATAACTGCCCTGCTCCATCCCATAAATCCCATTAAGAAAGCATTGTAAACCTTCTGTAATAAGCCGACTAGTCCTTTTTGCGATTATACCAAACGGCACTGCCTCTCCGTGCCGATGACAATCATTGACACCTGCAAAAGAATGTCAAGAAGGCATTTAAAAATGCAAAACAAACAATTTACCTGGTTGATACTGCCCGTAGTCACATGTTTTTGTCTAGATGAAGCCATGCACGTTCAAGTTCAAGGGGAAATAAGGAAATAAAAAAATATTTGGGTAACTATATGTATTTTTTTGTTCTTTAATCTTCCTCTGTAACTTCTAATAACGTTCTTAAGAGGAAATACTCGAGCGTTCCGGACTTTTGGGCACGTAATCATTGTCCCGCATGCAAAAAGTCCAGTTGTGCTTCCTAATGGTGATGCATATTTTTAAAAAATGTTTAAAAAAAAGATCATTAATAATTGTCATCCCTCGCACGCTACCGTTAGGCTGTCCCCTAGATCTGGATTTGGGGCAATGAGGAAATCTGGTCCCCTTGAAAGAATCTTGCCAAGATATCAATTCGACCATCTTCAACGCCTCACAGCTTTCAAGAGATATCGGGGCTCCCACATGTTCTCACAAAAAAACAGTATTATTTGGGCGAAGAAGCAAAAAAAACTCCTTTTTAGATTCCTGTACATTTGCAGGGGAATATTTCACATTTCCAATTACTGCGGCGTGGGGAACAACAGGAAACCGTAATATTAATTGCTCTCTAACTTGGACGAGCTGAAATATACAGTTGTCAGGTTTTTTTTGACCAAGCGTGGCAGTTTAACTGTATCAATTTTTTTGTGGCCATTTTTTCGTGTTTTTCTTTTCTCTTTGAGCGTCATGGCATAGCTGATAAATAACCATTGAGCAGAAACAACACTGGCGTTTAACTGTAGTCACGTTCAAGGGTTTTTGAGGGAGACAACAAAGGATAGCTATAGTTGCTAGTTCCAAAGTCAGGATTACAATTTTGAGACATTTAAAAATATGTATAAATAGTAAATACTAAATAAATACTAAATACAATCAAATAATGCAACGTCACCGGGCAGTCCAAAATGTGTGGAAAGCCATTCGGGAATATCGATTAAATATTCAATTAATTCTGACACCAATTTCATTGTTCCTTGAGGAGCGCGGAAGAATTGCCACCCGTTAATTAGATTTACCGTCAAAACATTTCTCAACTTCTCTATTGACTTTCCATGCATAGTTAAGCCATCTAGAATCACTCCGGACTGCCCATGACGAGGACAATCAGGTCATTTCTAGGTTAAATAAAAATCTGGCAGTAAAAAGAGTCGGAAAATTTCCCCACATTCATACGCAACTCTCCTTTACTCGTTAAAGTACTAAACGATGCTTTTTTAGTACCAATATTCAGAGTTCACATTGACCATGAAGGACAACCTGAGTGCATTCTGAATGCACATGTTTCCGGGGAATTCCTTATAGTATACAAATGGCATATAAAGTATTGCGTGTTCCCAATGACTTCCGTGCATTACATCCATGGGTGCTCGTCATAAACGAGGAAATTACCTGAGCCTAATTAGTAATTAATTCGAGGGAAGCGTAGGAGAACCTCTGACTTCTTACGCTTGCCCCAAATGCCTCCCTAAATACCATGACATTAAGCATGCCTAATTAACAGGGGAGTCCATCATAAAATTAATGTTCTTCAATTAATGTTCTTCAAACTGTGGCGTTGGACGCCCTTCAACAAATAACCGTCCTCTGGACGGGGGGGGGGTTTCCTCCCATTAAGTTCTTCTTCTACCATTATTGCCATTTATGCGATTGTATATTTTATGTTTATTTGTAATCACGACATACAAAGGCAAGTTGGAGGTCAAATTATGTGCTAGTAAATACACACCGCCGACACCTCAAGTTGTTTACTATTTACTCACTATTTACCAATCTCTCCTCACACCTCCCTGCGATCTCTTGGGGCTCTGCGCACAAATGTATGAAAAAAAGCAATCTCCTTGCTTAACTTGATTCATTAAGGAATATTCCATGTAGCACATATATACAGAGAAGAATGAGACAATGATATATCAATGGGAATTATAAATAGAATACAATGAATAAAGACTAATAATAATAATAAGAAGAATGATAACGGATAGGAAATGCGTGGAAAAGCATCAAAACACGCGCCCACGCTAATTTCTCTCCCCAAAATGTGTAATTTCCTTAATTTTTGTATTTATATAGACTTATATAAGGACGGACCAATCCATAATCATGGATGTATGTCAATCAATATCGAGATATAAAATATAAGTCTGATATAGGAATAGCTTTATATTATGTTTATATAATAGCAACAATCAAAGACGCCCCCAAAAGTTCCCTTGATTGGATCAAAAAGTTAGGTAAGAGGGAAACTTGTCCATTATTTGCTCCCATCAGAGAATTGTTTCCAGTATTTTAACCCGATGAAGATGCTGAAAGGGACCTTAATGAACCGCAAAGAAATTCCCCAACCACAAGCAATTCCTCTTACATACGTGCATTCACGCTTTTTTTGGTACACGTATACATAAATTTCTATGGAAATCTAATACCGCAAAAAGAACTCCGAAACCATGACAAAAAACTGGTTTGATGTAATCATAATCCACTTATGTTGAGCTTAAAATGGGGGGGGGGGAGGTTGGAATGACGCATTTTATGACCTCAAAGAAATGACGGTGGGAGTTATTCCCTTTATTTTAATTCACGATAATGTCACACCACATCCACATGCAATGATTTTCAAAGTACTTATTCATTACGATGTATCACTTCAATTTTCCAGCACTACAAAAATTCTCTAATCCAACTATTTCTCTAGACCAAACTATTTATTGGGATGAATTAATTTTACTTTGGATAATTTATGGAAGAATATTGAGCCATACCGTGGATAGATCCTGGAGAACTCCCTCTGGACGCTTAATCCAGGCACAATCGTCTTACAGACTTCGTGTTTGTGAAGAGCAACTTTTTTGTAGGTCAAATCAATGAAATTGAAAGCAGAGGATGGACAGGTGTAGGTTCACAAGCCCACAGATGAAAGCCAACTGGTTTAGAAATGAGACGAATGTGGCCGGGCTAGTTGCAAAAAAAAGTGATTTATGACAAGTGTCTTCACTTTTACATGTCTCCTCCACTGCACACGCAAGAATTGTACATTCTGCGATTTAGCAACTGACCCGCACTTTGCATTTTAGCATATTAAACGAAGCAAATTATTTATGCAGGCTAACCTTTGCGCAACGGTAACGGCCACAAGGAGAGCGATAACAGACGAAGATAGGAAGATCATGCACAATATTTTTGGCATGTGTCAGGTCAACGACAGGAAGTGTGGGGATCCTTGCCTTCTTTGGAAGCCTCGTGAAATACAAATAAATAGGCAAATTACTATTTCCCGGTAGAAAATCCGACGCTAAAGAAATATTCCATGATTTAGCAACAGGAAAGAATGAGGAAGTAGAGCATTAATTACCCATGAGATCAATATAATCTGGTATTATTTGTTTTTTGACGTAGAAGGATTAATAATGCTCCGTAAGAAGCCCCTTCAACATTTCCCTGGCTAGGATCTATCAATGCAATCTTGTGTTCAGTATTCTACTCATTATGGCTGAAGGAGGACATTGTATGAATAAATATATGTATATACACTTACATGTACTTACATATGTATACACACATACATAAGTATAGGCATTGCATGTGGGCGGTGTGGACGAGGAATATTTGCTGACAATTCTCCCTTCATCTGGATCCTCCAGCTCCAGCTCATTTTTGATATGACGCCCCACTCCTGGACAAGAAAATGACGAAAATGCGAGTGTTGGCAAAAACCTTAGTTGAACTTCCTCGAAACTCGCCTATGCAACAGTACATAATAAAATAATAAATATATATGAGATATATACACATAGGTATATGTATATACATACATATAGATACATCCAACTAGATTAGAAGGTAGGGAATCCTTTTGTTCATTTTTCACGGCTGATTTCACAACCATTAATTTCCCTCTCCCTGCAACAGCCCCCAAGCATTTTGCCTAACCACAAAGACAGAGAGAGAATTATTCTTCCAGAAATATTTCCACTTATTTCCCCTTTAACTAGGAAAAAGTCGAAAATTGTATGGTGGAAAAATGCATGCACTCATACAATTTGTACATACAAAAATGAAACATGTACCTACATTAAAGTACATATGGAGAGTTTGGAAGCAAAAGGAGTTAAGACCACAATTTTAAAAATCAGGGGTTTTCCGGGAAAGCCGTGTCTATGACTAGACCAATCCGTGGTCATTTTCGTTTTTTCAATCGGGCATTCAAAAATTAAAAATCGGGTAAGCCAAAGTGATTCAGATGCAAAAGGATTTAAGTCCACCGTTGTTTCGGAAGCAACAGAAGTTAAGTCCAATTCCATCAAATTCCGCTAATTTAATCAAACAAAATTTCAATATTATGGCAGCGCCTTGAGTGCTTTCCATTGCTATCATAATAATATTCTCGTAAATCCCGTTTTGCTATTTTTTAAAAAAATTGAAAATTAAATTTTGCTCGAAAACATTTTTCGGGCAAATCCTTATGGGAAAACCCATGTTAAAATTTAGTGACCACGGGATCCCCCCCCCTTTGCATTTTTTCAAATCATTCAATCGTGATCACTAAGATTTAACATGGGTTTTCCCATAAGGATTTGTCCAAAAAATGATGCGAAGCAAAATTTAATTTTGAATATTTAAAAAAAATAGTAGAACGTGATTTACGGGGAAATTATTATGCTGGCAAGTGAATGTGGTCAAGACGCTACCATGTTACTGTAGTTCGGTTTGATTCTATAAAAAAATCTCAAAAATATGGTTTTTCAGGTGCAAAAGGAGTCAAGTCCATCATTTTGCATGATTAAAATTCGTCGTAATTTGAAAAATATGGGACATAGATTTTGGAAAAAATGCATACAGACTCAACCATACAAGCACTTATTTCAAGGAAATAAATATTCTCTGAATTTCGCATAGTTATATCTCAATTTGTTTTTTGCTGCTGCTGTAAAATTTAGTACTGTGGACTTAGCTCCTTTTGCTTCTATAACCTTCATGTTCCAATTCATTCACAAAAGCTACCTTCCACCCTTTTTCGTCCATCTCTTCCGTATAAGCTTGACGTAAATCCAAGAAAAAACTTTCTATCGTTCCGCATGTCCATTGAACATTTCCTTTTTTTTCTCTCACGATTAAGATAGAGAAAAAAGTTTTGCCCACTTCAAACAACCACGGACCTTCCGAAAAAGCGGGGCAAAAAGAGCGGGACTTTCTCCGGGAGTTAAAGTGAATTTCTTTCCCAAGTTTATTGGTGAATGTCCTCCGGAGTTTCTGGTCTGATGGAGTAACTTTTTCTCCAATATTTCTCGCCTCCCCCCAAAAACAGCCTGTATAACAACAACAAGTTGTATTAAAACAAGTATTTGTAGCGTCCAAGTCTTGGTGGAGACTTTTAAAGGAGAAGATATGTGTTTTCCTTTCTCCTCTCGCGGGCTTTCCCCAACATTTTATTTCTCCCTCAAAAACCCGTCTCCAAAAAGGGGCCATTGAATGGAATCCTGCACTCTGGAACGGGACTTCCCCCGCAATATTTGGAGAGAAAGTCCTCAAATGAAAATGAAGTCAACCAAGTCCCAGTTTCTTATTAGAGAAATGTTATTATGTCACAGATGCGTTTGCCCACATATTTTCTGTGATTATGTACCTAAATGTATATTTCTGGGAACTCCCCCGCAATTTCCATCCGGGCATCCCCCAACAAAAGGCGACAGATGAGACTATAGAACATGGTAAATGTAAAGGGAATCTCTTCATTTTGGGGAAAGTGATAGGACATCACGTAGAGACATTAGTTTTTTTTTGGAGGAATAATCAATGGTTCTTAAGGGGAATGAGGCATTATAAATGTCTCCCTATGACGAGGAGAAGGGCCTGGGTCGTTATTGAATTCCAGGCACGACGACATTCTCCGGGAAAAAGCCATTGTGTATACTTTGAGAGGATAATTCTCCCTGTAAATGATCGGATGGAAGAGAGATTCTGAAGGGGGAAAGTTTTTTTTTCTCTCCATATCGTCAATGCACGTCATTAGATTGAAATGTGAATTATGATGAGTACGCAGAAAGTCTCCATTTACGTGGATGGGACTTTCTCTTAACGAACTTGGCTTTATGGTGAAAGTGGTGAAAGCCATAGTGCTTTCTCCCACATGCTTTCTCCCTTCAAATTGATGGAGTTACTCAAGGTGGAAGGACATTATTTCCTTCGATGATACTGCAAAGGGAAAGGTGTTGGAGTGATTCTGGATACTTTTTCTTTCAAAACGACCGCATAACACTTATTTCAAAAAGGGTTATTTCTCCGAAAACAGCTCGGACTTTATTAATGCAAAAAAAAAACCGGAATTTTAAAAAACTCCCGGGTGATATTGGATTTTCTCCAGACTTTCCCAAGTGTGATGGGAAATTCCATTAATGCCGGGCCCATGGCCTTTGTCCTTACAATCTGTCCAAAATTACTGATCTTAATCGCTTATAAGCATCCACCGGATTTAAGCTTTTTAAAAAAATTCTTAACTAACTCGCGAAACTTTGTAGTACTTAAATTGGATTTACTTTACCCGCTGAACTTTTAATTTATTTTCCTGGACTCGTTTTGTTTCTATTGCTTTTTCCGTCCATATGGCTTTGTTGTTCAATATTTCTACTTTCAGGATGTACGATAGTACGATCTATCACGTGGTGGCAATTTAGATTTGAAAAAGAGATTTTGCTGCTAGTAATTACAACTTGGACCGTGAATCTTGTTGGCGTTGGGCATGAAATCACCGGAAGAACTTGTTTTTGAACCGTTTAAACGTGCCTTTTGCAGTGATTTTCACATGTCAGATATTTGGGGTATCTAGATTCTAGATCATTAATAATGTTGTTTTAATCGCTGAAAATATATAATGAGTCAAACCAATTAATATGGAACACCATTTTAAACTTCCAGGTTTTATTCAACGATTCAAGTGCTTACTAAAAGGATTTCCGGTGTATTTCATTCTCTCTTTGCAGATGATGTAAGGACTCACTAGTCTAAAATACCTACAAGTTCCAGCAATCTTGCTATTTTTCTGGATCCCATATTCATTGCCTTTCCGAGAAGGGTTATTTTTATAACTGGAATATGATGAGGTTTTAATTCCATTGTTACTTTATTGACGTTATTAGCATAATTTATCCGGAAAAAAGCGTTCGATCTTGTAGTTTCAGGTGTTTTTATTATATTCTGAAGATACAGGCTGCTCTACATCTGCAATTCTTACATTTTGTTTGGGTTTCACGCCTGAATATATTTTCGCATTGCAGTAACGTGCAGTAACATTGTGTGTAACATGTTCAATGTTCATTTCTAACAGAGTGCATCCGAGACTCAAATTTCCCTTGGATGAACAAATACGAAACGTATAGAAGGTTAGTTTTTGGTATTTATTTAGAAATGTAAAATGTATAACACAAAAGTATAATCCATTTAGTTTTCATCATCTTCTCAGGTGTTACGATGCTCGACTTGGTACGTAAGCAAGGAATGTTGCAACAACAAAAAACACAAGAGGAATCCCATAAAGCGAAGTTGAATTCATCAGATGGAACGAGCAGGACCTACCAACCAGATCAAAGATGCATGAAGCAGGTCCGTTTTAAATGAAGAAATCTGGTTTTTACTCAACTTGGCTAACTCAAGAGTGCACAGGACAAGGAATATGATTTTAATCACCGTTGAATGTGATCAAAAGGTACGTTATTCTACTTTCTGTATCGTAACTTGCTTTACAATCATCCCGTAATAACCGTAATATCGAGTCTCGAGAAAGACGTGGGTCATTGTCAGAATACATGGGCTTGGTTTTGTATTTGCTTCTACCAAACGTTTCAACTGGGTTTCAACAATGATAATGATTAACCGGTGATTTTGAACTTTCACAGGAATTCATGGAGGATCGATGTTAATCATCTTCTTGATATGTATATCTATACTTTACTCTTTGAAGACTACTAATGCAATACAGCCAGCTGGACCGTGCTATTGTTGTGACGTTAATATTTGAATTAACTTCATCAATCAATTCAATTACTTGTTTTGCCACCTATACTCAGCTTTTCAGCAGTCCCAGGCCAAGATGAGCCCTTTTCAGGGTCCCAACCGAGGGATTTATATTTTTGTTACACTATGGCTGCAGCTGGTACGTTAACTCTCTGAAATTAACAAAACCACCAATTAATTAAATGAGATTATGTATGGTCAGTGCAAGAATAGAAATGGTTTGTCACAACCTGCTTATAGGCAAACTGATCCGCATCAAATCAAGAAGACCAAGCTAATTGAGATGAAAGCCCGACAAGTGTTGGATTGGAGGTGACAACATTATCAACTATGCATGTCATGTTCTACTTCAATTACATCCGTTACATATTTGCATACAAGTGCTGGTGATGCCAAGGAAGGACGGTAGTCCGTGCGTCAACAGGTAGATCAATAAAACGGAATAAATCTGTATTCGCTGGAAACCAAATCGCACTTGTGGAGTGGAACTTTCTCGTTATTCCCCGAATTCTGTTTTGGTGTGTTCCTCATTGATTTTCCGATTAATTACAGTTACACAGGTGTTGTGTTGGAGGGACAGATGTACATAGAATATATAGAATAGGTCCCACCTTGATTTCCGCGTGTACTCATCTCAAAAGGAAAAGTGTGGTTCTGGTCACTGAAATGGTACTACAAGTGTTTGGTTAGACAGTAACAAGTACGTCAACCCTTGGGCTTAAATTAATTTGTGCCTGCCAGTAATTTTGGGGTTTTAAGGGTTTCCGCATTTCTAGTTTCATCTTCTACTTTTGGACGGAATCAAATAAAAATGGTGCTATTGGAATTACAAAGTGTTTATACCGTGTTGGTACGTATTCTCAACATTTTCAAAAACAATGAGTAGCATGGCAATTACCGGAGAAGAACCGCAAACACGGGCTTGTTTAAAGTAGAAACAGGAGATGACCCGTATCGCAAGCTCCTTCAAATGCCCTTACATGTATAGAGGCTTTTGAAGGAGATCACCGCAAGGAGATCACCGTCAAGAGATGTCACCTGGATAGAAACGTGTTATCAATGTGAATTTCTTCCTTTCACATCCCACCATGTTGCTCGGCACTAACAAAAAAACCTGAAGAAGCGTGGACAATTTTCAGAATCACTTTTCAAAATGTCTGGGAGTTGCTTTTAGGATAATTTACATTTAAAAATTCATACTGTGATTTTCTATAGATGCATCCGCCTCTCCGCCCAGTGTTTATCCTTGAATCCATGGGACTTCCATTTTTATGAGTATTTAATGTACGTATATTTATGTAACCCGAAATGGCCCTTTCTCTTTCTTAAGCAATGATGCCAAAATTACCCACGGGTAAAAAAGGAAACGAAAGTTTATTGAAAAGTTTTCAGCCAAAAAATGTATTAAAACATATTTGCCGTTATACATTACCATTACCACCTGGGCTTCTTCGGAGTGTTTTAATGCCGTTCTAGTGTACGGTATTAGTGATAGTTAATAGTTGAGACGCTAACTAAAAGCTAAGTGTGCATTTTTTTTACCCCCAACAGCCATTATGAGCTCCCTTTACCCAAACTACTTATACTTCAGATGACATCCCAGGAAAATGGTAGCCACAGGGAGTGTTTCCGGAGAGAATTTAGTAGCATCTTCTGGACTTCAGCCGGAATTTCTCCGGTGGTCCCCATACAAAAGGGTGGAACTTTGACGTAACCCGGAAAACATGGCCTTGGACTGCACCGGGAAATCAAGGGAGACACATATTATGACCATCAACACTCGTACAAAGTCGGAGTTCGGGCTTCTAATGTCCTTTTATGTCTCCCGACAGTGACGGGAGGCGGTCGCTTATGATTCTCCAAAGTCCCATGAAAATCATGAATATTGTGATTTCTTTTCCCTTTTTTCAATCCTCTCCTTTGCGTAACGTTCTTCGGAGTGACGTAGGGCGCCCAAGAGGAATAAGGCCCGGAAAGGATTCTTCTCACACCTCCTACCTTATTTATTGCGTAGGTTTACATGCGTTAAAGAATGTCCGACCCCATCCCAGACATTTCACGGGAATAGCCCTTATAAGGGGAAATAAAAGTTACAGGAACAACTATAGAATAGAAATACATGTAAATACGCTCTCTTTATTGAAATAAGTGGGTAGAAGGCATTACGGGGACCACGGGAAGCGGGAAGGCTATAAATAAATGCCCGTTTTTTGTCCCTTACCCAGGAAGGTGACAATGAGGTGAATGAAAAACGTTGGATATCGTCTGGTTTTCCGAGGAAAACGCAATGTTTCAAAAAAGCATCTTCAATGTATCTTCAAAAGATCTTGATCTTGCCCCTGAATGAGCACAAGTAGTCTTTGGTGGTGCCGGATGCAAATTTTTGTGAAAGGAAATTTGCTTTATATAACATCTCCATACAACCAGGGACTTTTGGCGTCGTCTGAGGGAGGTGAGACTTGCTTAACTCCCACCGCCCATCCAATGATGGGAAGATACTCCGAACATTCCCTATTTATTCCGTTCAGACGCATCCCCTCAGTGGATTTCACGAACGATTTCCCCCACCCCGTGTTACCTACATAATTCCCGAATTATTGCCACAGACTTGCATCCTGTTAGACGGGACGACATCATATTTGGTGAGATACTTTTCCACCGACTTCCGAGAACCCCCCATCGAACATTCCAGTGGCTTTGGCAGAACCCAAATAAAAGGGATCCCCGAATTCATCTTAAAAACCGTTGTTAATCCCTCGGAAATTGAAATTCTTCTTCGGATGAGTGTTTTCTTTGTTCCTGAGACAGACAAAGGGCGATGGGATGGAGATTTCAATATCTAATGTAGCCATGTACGTATCATGTAACATCCTGAGAACCTCATTGGTTTGTTGTGTAAGTTCTTTCTTCTAGAAACCCTCGCAATCAGCCATCCTCTTGACATTGAAATGCTCCGTAATTTTTCATCATGAAAGAGTGACATGAAAACAAAGATGAAGCAGCGCTGACATGTGGCCGGGAGAAGGAGCCATTTGAATAACATCAAGTCGAGAGAGACGCAGTTTCTTGGAGAAAACACAAATATTTACCAATTAATTATGAGAGGGTAAACATTTAACGTATAAAAACAGAAACGGAGAGCTTAAAATGCTCTCCTCCGTATACTTAAAATGTACTTCCATTCTCTCTCATTAGTTCCAAAGAGGGGGAAAGTCTGGATGGAGCCACAAAGGAGGGGGAAATGAGCTTCCTCAAGAGTCCTTCTGACAGATTTATGAGAGCAAGATGACAGGCAAATCAAGAGCGCGGAGTCTACAGCAGTATCCAATTGAATACGTAAAATATTGTGGAAAAAGTATTCACATGTTTTTCGACCTTCCTCATTCCTCCCCCTCAATTATTTATCGTTTTGCCCACGTAAAGAACTTGCTCTTCAGTTTCAGTTGGAATTATTTCCACTCAATTAAACTTCGTCCCCGGCGAAATATGCATAAATTCTGGTAAGTTCACACACCCAAGAAGGTATATTGGCGTGGGTGAAAAGTAAAAACGCACGCAAGGAAGTCTGGAGGATGTTCAAAATGGGCTCAGGCCCACTTTAAAAGGCTCAACAACCTTGGTAATGAAGAGACTTAGTTGTTCCAAAACTTTTCGCACTCCCAGCATTTGCAAAAGGCTTACAATTCTTATTTTTAAATCTCTCTTAAAAACTAGAGTAATACCGGCGAGGCGCAGAAAAGGCAGGAACTGAACGTGGGCCGCTTCTACATATTCATAATACTATAGCACTGCTCACGTTTCCAGCACATTTTTCTTCCTGGAGAAGAACGGAAGGTGGAGAAAAAGGAGGGACAAATCCAGGCTTCCTCGAAACTTTATTTTTAAAAATACTCGTTAATCCACCTAAAAATAAATCAACGGAGGTAATGACCTTTAGGTAGTTTTTCTTCCATTATTGATCCTTTTTTTTCCATTTGACCCCCGCAGTAAACTTCTTGGAAATGGATATTGGATCATGTGCTCCTTCACACGTTTTTTACGAACAGACTGTGACCCCCCGAAGAGATCTTACACTTCCGTTAGTCGTACAGAACGGTAGGGCCATATATTTTATTATCTATATTACAGTATTATAAATAAGTACTTATCAATAAATGAATGCGTAGATCCATAATTGCAATTGTTTGTTCTTCTTTAAAGCATTTATTATAACCAAGCAAAAATAGATTCCGAGTTTCGCCAGGAACTGTTTTCCTCGTCAGCAAGATTCGATGTGAAATTGAATGTGAACTTTCCGGGAAATCTTTCCTTTACATTCGTCAGTAAGGTACTTTCTCCCCCTCAAATTCACATAGTCTGTAATAAGGGATCTGGGAGTGGCAGGAACTATTGATTTCCTATTGTTACTATTCATGTATACAGTTTGTACCTATTCCCCGGGATGAATGATCAGCTATGGATGCATCATTGAAGGAATAAGTGGGACGACCAGGAAGAAGTGGGCAAGTGGGTCTTGAGGTCGGAAGTGCGTATCATTCTCCGTTATTGTGGATGGCTTATCTCCATGGATCCTCCGACACAGCGAAGAACGGAAAAGGGAGAAATACCCGGGATTAAAGAGGAAGGATGAAATCTTTTTTCTGAAAAGGAAACTGCTGATTACTCGGACCTATCTGCATGTAGTCACATTGGAATAGCCGGAGTTTAATCCCGTGGATGCAGCCATTAAAAGTACAATATTTGGGTAGAGGGAAAGGCCATTGATACGCGCTAACAACTCCGTCGTACCCATTCAAGTCTCCCAGTCTTGTCGTACGTTCTCGTAAAATGACCTGGCGTGTGTGGGAAGATCATTACTATTGGTTTGAATCCTTCCCCATATCAATGTTTAAATTGGAGGAAGACTTCCCGGGAAATCATAGGATGATGGCATCTCCTGTATGATCTGGTGTATTCCACCTCCACAAGGGGCAGGCCCCCTGGGCACCCAAAAGGTGACACACGACATGTGCCTCCTACAATCCCCGTGTGTCCATGTGCTCCATTCAAATCCAGTCTTCAGTCGAACTGAAGAAGGAGAACATTCCATCTGGCGCAATTCCAGTCACAGGAGGAATCAATGGAGAATGATTGGCGAACGTTAATTCTGCAAGTGTATTTCCTCCAACGTCCTCCGTAGACCTACTTTCCCCCTCGACGCTCACCTCCTTATCAGAACACATAGCTTAAACCCCCGCGTTTTTCCTTGGAAATTGAATGTTTTTTATCTTCCTCACTTCCTCACCACATCCCCCCTTCATCTCATCATGTGATATGGCCAGTCAATCAAATTTATACATCAACTCTCTAATATTTATGTTCCATGTCCCTATGCGTGTTAACAAAATGGGAGTACGTACGTCTGCATAATATATAAGCAATTATCCTTCAACGAGCTGTGTGCTAACAGGATTTGGGAGGTTGATGGGTAATAATAATGCCTTTGCCGCAAAGAATATCTACGATCATTAGGCTTATCGCTCCCCACCAACCTTCCAGAGGTTACTCATCAAATTGTCTCATTTTCCTTTTGTAGAGTACTCCGTTTGCCGATCGTAAATAGAATGCGATAACTTGATGCTCAAAATGTGGATATAATAATATAAGCTTGGGAGATGCAGGTGTAGCAGAGAGAAGCGCAGAGGGAGAAAGTAAGAGAAAGCACAGAATAAGTCAGAGAAAGCACAGAAAAAGTCAGAGAAAGCACAGAATAAGTCAGAGAAAGCACAGAAAAGTCAGAGAAAGCACAGAATAAGTCAGAGAAAGCACGGAAAAAGTCAGAGAAAGCACAGAAAAAGTCGGAGAAAGAGCAGATAAAGCTTGTGAAAGCACGTTGAAAGTCAGGGAAAGCACAGCTAAATTCATAGAAAGCCGAGAAAAAGCAAGAGAAAGTCGGTGAGCGTCTGAAAGCAAATGAATATACAAAAAAAATATGGGAGATAGAAGGGCAAAGGGAGTATTCCTGGAGGAGGAAGTAGGAATAAGGAGAAAGCAATCAAATAGAAAGAGAATAAAAGAGAAAGTACGGGGGTAAAAGAGGATAAAAAGATGAGGTGTTTTATATTCACAAACGATTTCCTGCTCTCCCTTCCCCGCCTGTCGTAAAAAGTCAATATAAGAAAGCCCAATCATTTGTCGTTCAGTAGACAAGTCGAGTCGAGGAAAACTATTATTCATCCTGTTGATTTTCTGACGCAAATCGAAGCTGTACCTCTTTCAATCAGTGACGAAAGGATGTATGAAATGGGAATGTCTGTTATCCCACGCATGTACATATGTATATGGATCTAGCTATATATTCTACATACAGACAATCTATACTGTGTGGTTGAACAAATAAAAATTGTACGGGGCTGTTGCTATGTGCTTGTTTCCCAATTCACGGAGATGGAGGTGGTGTGAAAGAGAGGGGAAAGTGGGACTTTCACCGCCAACTTCACCCCTTTGTGTTCCTCTCTATTCTCCCTCGAGCCTTGGTCGTAGGAGTAATTTTTATTCTTTGTGGTTGGGAGGTAAATAAAGTAAATGATGGAGGCTTGATGGCAATAACAGTGATATTAATTATAATCTACGGGCTTTATGTTTGCCCAAAAGTACACATCTTGGAAACTTCTTGATCTTCCTGGGGAAAAGTGAAAGCTCTGGAGAGAAAACTACCTTTTGCCCTTAACTTGTCATTGTTTTTGATCTCTTAATTATATTTACCATCCTGTCTTTCTCTTGTCTCTCTCTCTTCCTCTTTTATTCTTCTCTCTCTCTCTTTCTTTCTTTGTTGCTTTCTTCCAGAAGCTTGGTCCCGCGTGGGCGAGGGAGAGGAAACAAAATCCATAAATTCTATTAGGAGCCATTCTGCTCAATTTTCTTAATTAAAAGTAGGAAAAGATGCCACAGAGGTGTGAGAAGGACTTTAATGTTTGGGAATGTCACCATATTTCCCATTTTTTACCTTTGATCGTCATAAATTACTGGGAACTCCATTTGATGTATAATATATTTTTGGGGACATTAAACACACCGTTCCGCCTACAATACTTCACTAATGTTTACGCTTTTTGAAGGGAAACTATTTCTTTTTCAAAGTGACCATTCCATTTGACAGCCTTTCATATTCCCCGGGCTTTTTGTGGTGCTTTTGAGCGTGGAAGAATTCTATTCTCCTGGATTCCCTTGGGCACTCCATTCTTTAGGAGGGACGGCCTTTGACATGTCAATTAATGGCATTTCTGGCAAAGTGATTTTTTTACGGTAAATAAAAAAAAGGGCTTGGAAATGGGAGTATTTTTCTTTTGAAATTTATCACGTCAGAGAATTTCGATGAAGGGTGGGGAATGAGAATTTTAATTAATTATCTCACAAACGTCAATTGAAAGTGGAATGAAATGTGGACCAACTAGAGCTTCCTCCGACCAAGAATGGCTAATGTATGGATTCTTAAGGGGAGAAAATTAAAGGCGGGGTTTTTTTGACAAATTAATTTAGGAGCACACGTCCGTCGTGGTGATCTCACT
Organism: Disparrhopalites patrizii; assembly: GCA_034698585.1. Classification (NCBI taxonomy): domain Eukaryota; kingdom Metazoa; phylum Arthropoda; class Collembola; order Symphypleona; family Sminthuridae; genus Disparrhopalites; species Disparrhopalites patrizii. Next base: position 502 of record JAQGBT010002426.1, on the reverse strand, counting down.
CTTCCCTGGAATAGAAACCTCTTGATTAGTTTCACTACAGAGTTCAGGTAATTACACGGTAATAAGGTTGTATATACTCGTCTTCCACGTGTACAATTGAAAATCCAGATTGACAACAACATGAGCTTTAGTGGATAGCTCACAATGACATTCTTAAGGTTTACTTTCAATTTAATCAACAAACTTGCAGTGTCTTGGCGCTTATGAATTATTTAGGACAATAGCAACTTTCGTGGCCAAAGATATAGTCTCTAGTTTTGCTCTACTGTTTCTTTCCTATTTCTTTCCGCTTTTTCACTTTTTCCTTTCATTTTCTCTTTTCTTTTCGTTTTTTCCCTTTATTTGTCTTTCTCTTTTCTTTTCGCTTTTCCCCTTTATTTATCTTTCTCTTTTTCCCTTTTCTTTCTCCTTTTTCCTTTTTTTCGCTTTTATTTTTCTTTCTCTTTTATACCTTTTATTTTTCTTTCTCTTTTATACCTTTTATTTTTCTTTCTCTTTTATA
>JAQGBT010002425.1:0-24234 GCA_034698585.1 Disparrhopalites patrizii | reverse complement strand
CCTGTTGTCTCTTTATTTCTCTCTCTTGCCTCTATTTTCCTCTCTTGTCTCCATTTTTCCCTCTTGTCCCTCTCTAGATTTTTCCCTCTTGTCTGTCTAGGTTTTTCTCTCGTCTCTCTATTTTTCTCTGTTGTCTCTTTATTTTTATCTCTCGTCTCTGTTTTTTTGTCTTGCCTCTCAGTTGCTGTTCTGGTCTCTTAATTTATTTCTTTTGTCTCTCGATTTTCTCTCTCTTGTCTCTAGATTTTCTCTCTCTTGTCTCTCCATTTTTCTCTCTCCTGCATCTTTATTTTTCTCTCTCTTGTATCTTCATTTTGCCTCTCTTGTATCTCCATTTTTTCTCTCTTTATCTTTCCTTCCGTCTATCTGCATATTTTATTCCTCTATGTATTTTTCCTCTATGTATTTTTCCTCTATGTATTTTTCTTCTATGTATTTTTCCTCCATGTATTTTTCCTCTGTGTATTTTTGCTCTATGATGTATTTTGTCTCATGTCTCGATGTCTCTCAATTTTTCTCTTACTTGTCTCTTGATTTTCTCACTCCCATCTCTCTATTTTTATATCACCCGTCCATTTTTATCCTTATTATTTATCTCTCAATTTCTCTCGCTTGCCTCTATTTCGAGACACCCGAACTAAAAATACCGAGAAATGGGCGTGATAAAATAGCGAGATGCAAATTGTAGATGTGTCCCACAAGTTTTTCTCGTAGCAACGTTCGGTCTCTGGTGGTATTGTGTGTGTAGCTATAGTCTGTTTGGGTATGGCTGGACTTAGTCCGGTATGACTCTGGGGCCTTCATCCATATATGTGTAATGTGTGAAGGCAAAATGTCATTTTAACCAACTTGTTGCCGAACAGGTGAATACCACTGACGACAAAGTCCAGATTCAATATTCCATTGCCGTTTACTTCCCCGACAAATCGTTTACGTTGAAGAAAATGTTCCTACAAGAGAACATTAATTTAATTAGGCATCTTTTACAGGAGTTTTACTTCAGGGTGCATTCGTTCACATTCGTGACATCCTGTAAATGTATTTAAAATACATACGCATCATATGCGTTCATCTGTATTTTAGAGCGCAATCAACAAATTCTACTGCTTTGCCTTGGTGCACTTTTAAATTACAAAATACAGCAAGATATTTTTTTAAAAGCCATGTATTAAATATCTGTATTTGAAAATGCAAAATTACAAAATACAAAAATGCATTTTTAAATGCGTCTTTTATATACGATGTATTTTGGCTCTGATAGCTCTCTGATAGCGTCCAAAGTTTCATTTAAATCTATCTATTTCAAAGTTAAACCTCTTCTGGGACAAGCTGAGAAGTACGTTTTTTCCCTGTGTGTATCAGTCGGGCTAATTAAAGTGAAATAATAAAAGGATTTGTTGAAAATTTTTATTGTGTATCTAGTTCACGTATAAAGAACTTAAAAGAATAATTGGTCCCATTTGTACAACTTGAATGTTGTTTTTGCAGCTCTCTTTTTACCTTCTACTTGTATAAACAAAATTAACGACCTATTATAGCAGATAAAACACTTTTCATAAAACCGCAATAATAAGCTGACCAGATTTTCTTGCGTGAAATATACGACTATTTATCAAAACTTCGAAATTCTGTAAAAATCAAATAATAGTATTTCTATTTGTAGGTTTCAGATTTGGTTTTGGGGATGTTTTATATATTCAGTGTAGCCTATAGCTGTAAAACAGTCTATATCTCCCAAAAGCGCTAAAATATGCAATAATAATTGTTGGGACAGGCAACTTTTTCACGAAATCGCGCTTAAATTTTTTTATGGTGTTCTTTTTAAACCAAACTGTGATTTTAGCGCTGTATAGGCTTTAGAAATAGTTTTTGCTGTTATTTAGCCTTTTTTCCAAATTTGCAAAATTTGTATGTGTAAACCATTGACAAAGAAACCTGCATTCCATGCAGATTGAGCCGCATTTGAGACTTCCATAAACATTCTAAACTCCTAATTTGAAAGCCTATTTTGGCGTTTATTCAAATCAGTTTTGTAAACAATTTTGTTCTTGCATGCACAATTGCTATTTTAAACATTTTTACTATAAGTTAAAGCAGACTCTCTTTAAAAGTGTACCTTAGGCCATTAGGGTATGCTTTAACGTTTCATTATCTTCCTGCTTTAGGCTCCACAATGGGCCAGAAGTATGTTTTGGGTAGATTGACAGGGTCTAGCGCGCATATGTTATTTAGGTTTTTTAGCACTTTTGCCTGTCCCAATAATAATAATTGCCATGTTGCCATTTTTATTTCAATTTCCTGCCGGAAAACCGCGGATGTGGATTCGATCCGCAGAATTTGCCCAAATTTGCAACGACACATATTTTGCACAGAAATACGACTCAAGAAAAAGATGCGTAAAAATTCTGCAATTTCCAGAGAATTTCCAGGAGAATTTGTGACACTCAAAAAATTTGCTTTGCTGAAAGTACTATGCATAAACTGCCGGTAAGGCGTCTTAATTGGTGGCCAAAGCCATGCGCTGGCGCTCAGCTTGCGCTCACAAATTTATCCCCAGAATTAATTATGCGCCGAATCGGTATTGTTGTGCTGTCCTTTTAGGAACCCTGCTATTATACATAGGGTTAAGTTGCGCTTTACCCTCTGAAACTGAGGTCGGAAGACGTACATATATGAAGTACTGCGGTAAGTATCCCCGTTTCCGACTTTCAATTTTGTGATACAGTCCCAGAGGGTACAGTGTGCTATTGGAACTCAATTAATACGTTTCGGGATATGAGTTTTATTAGGAAAGCGTGTATGAACAGGAATTTACCAAATATACGACTATATACGCCAGTAATGGAGATATATACGACTCGTATATTTTTTAAATTTGTATACGCCTAAAGGCTCAAATATACGGTAGTCGTATATGTATACATATAATGTACGGCATCTGGTCAGCTTGCGCAATAACTGTATCTGCAGTTGTAGAAAAAATTCCCCCTGACATGATTACGGTTCCATCGATCATGACAAGTAAACAGAAGGATTTTTTAGCGTTAACACCAGAAATTCTTTATGCATAATAATCAGAGTACGTAATACACACATGGCAAAGGATAAAGATAATCCAGGTGGCCTTAATGCCCCAAGTGATCTCCACAAACTCCCGTTTTTTTTATTTAACTATTTATTTTGGTAGGGAAAAATTAATTTAGTATGTACAGTCGACTCTCTCTATAACGGTCCCTTTATAACAGTACTCGCGCTATAGCAGCAGCAAAAAATGCTCCTCTCAAAAACTTTCTCCAATTGTTAACATAGAAATGTCTGTTCTCTATAACAGTTTTTCGCTATAACAAACGAAAGTTGATGCTTTGATGGGTGCTGTTATAGCGAGAGTCGACTGTACAAATTTTAAAATTTACTACGTACACCAGCAAAATTTACTTAAAATTATAAACAAATTGTGTGCACATTTCCATGTTAAATTAAAGTTTTTTGTAACCCTTTAAGCCAGTAGACAAACTATACTACGAAAACTTTCCTCCTCCAATCGAGTTCCATGAATGTATGCTAGCTACCGCAACCGATAGGTAAGTGTGGAAATAAGCGCAGAATTGTATTGTATACAATACAGTGGAGTCTCTTTTATTATAACAACATTAAAGGGAAGAGGAAAAAATATTGTTACTGGGAAATGTTGTTATAAAGAGACTCGCTATAGAGAGATTCCACTGTATCTAAAAGCAAAATCAACTTCCGCCGACATTTGGCTAATTTATGGCAGGTTTTTTGCATCACGTCAAACATCTGAATTTTTTACAAAATCAACATTTTCATTCATTCCTGCACGTGCGAATTGTATTGCTTTTAAATAGAAATAGTTTTTAATTGCCTGTATTTTTTTATTTTCTTAGGTTTAGCCATCTGAATGTGCTGCCTTTTCACGGAGAAAGAAGAGAGAAGAATATTTTTTGATGGCTCAAAACTAAAACGTATTCTAAATATGATTTTAGATCGACTTGCCTTCTCCATCTAGAAGACCTCTGAAGACAACTGTTGGACGTCGCAAACCCGGATATTGTACAGATTGAGATCATTTTTATCATGGTCGTCTTGCCAAAAAGCATTAAAAATGATATATGAAACCGGAACCAATGATCTATGTATATTTATAAGGCTACACTGTTATGTTTTTTTTATTTACTCAGGAATTTCTTCCGTCGTCTGATCCGGACAATGCGCGTAACATGGCCACACGCAAGGGCAGGCTGCGAATTGTGCGAATAGATTTTTTTAAACCGTTTACAGTGGACTCTCGCTATAACAACCCTGAAGGGAAAGAACATTTAGAACATTTAGTATGTACACTACAGATACGAAGGGCTGAAAAATATTGTTGTTATAGAGAAAAAGTTGTTATAAAGAGAGTTGTTATAGAGAGAGTCCACTGTAAGTCTACACACTCTGCAGGAATGTCCAAGGAGCAAAGTTCTTGTATTGTATAGCAATGGACAATGGATCTCTTGGATTGTATAAATGCCACATCCCACATCACAGAAAACTCAAGGCCGAACACTGTGTGTAAACTCAACTAAATCGATTTTATTAATGATGTTTCTCAGTCTCCATTGTATGACATGAAAACTGAAGGACGTGAATAATGATCAGGCTTTTGCCTATATTTGAATGAATGCTACGAAATTATGATCACGATGAGATGTGAAGACAATAATGTGATGATGATGACAACGGAAAGATCACCATGAAAAGCGAGAATATGCTTGTCATAAGGAAAAGGACAAAATAATCAAAATGTTCGGTAGTCTCTTTCTCCCTTTGTCTTTCTTTCTCGCAGTTTTTGTTCTTCTATAATTTCCATTCTCTTTCCATTTTTTTTTCTGTCTTTACGTTTTTTTCCGGATCTATTTCGATTTTGCTACCACTGATTCTCTCCCTATTGCTTTGGTATCTATCATAGAAAAAGGAATATGCATTTTCCTTTTTTTATTTCACTATAGCCAGCCTCTGCTAACAGCTCATCAATAGAAGAAATAGACAGACGAGGAGGGTTGTCCAAAAAATTGCTTATAATCACGAATTCCTGTTATTCCCATAAGCTTGTCAATCAACAGTGATTCAGACTTCAGTGCTTTAAGTGTAAGCGTAATTTCCCTCTTTATGGAGACAGTACAGGCTAGTTAACTCATCTGTGTTCAGATTTCCCCTTTAGTTTGGAGGAGTTCTCACCCCATAGACTATTTTTACCATTCACTATTGCCTGTATTTTCCCTTCACTCATCTTGCAGCAATGTACCAGACTATTTTTTTTTTAAATTTCGAGATTTCCGACTGGTCTGGCTATTTCTTCCACCGATTAGCTGATAAGAGGGGCCGGACCGGGATAGAAAAATATGAATATTCCCTTTTACATTATAACGTGGGGTCTCGTTATAACAGCCTCCAACGGAACTCGAAATTTTGCTGTTATGTATAAAAGATACGCTGTTAAAAGGAACAATTAAATTATGTATTCCACGCACAAGCTGCCGTGATTTCCTGACGTCATGTTATAATGAATATGCTTATAACGAGTACTGTTATAACGAGGCTCCGCGGTAGCTCCTTGCTTTCCCTCTCTTTTTTCTACTTTCTCTCTCTCTCTCCCTCTCTCTTTCGCTTTTTCTTGTGTCCTTCTTCCTCACGGTCTCTTTTACAGGGGAGTCTCTCTATAACAACACTGAAACGAAGAGGAAAAAATATTGTTACTGGGAAATGCTGTTATTTAGAACATAAAATATGTGATTTACATGTACGAAGGGCGGAAAAAATATTGTTATTATATCGGAACGCTGTTATACAGAGACTTATTATAGAGAGATCCCACTGTACAATCTTCCCCACCGTCTCTCTGTCCCACTTCACCCCATTTCGTCTTTTTGTCTCCATCTCCCTCCATAACTCACTCTTCACTGCCTCTGTTATAAATGCTCAGTTTCTCTCTTTACCTGGAGTGGACTCTCTCTATAGCAACCCTCAAGGGAAGAGCGAAAATGGTTGTTAAATGGAAAAGTCGTTATATGGAATATAAAATAAGTATGTATACAGTATACACTATATATACGAAGGACTGAAAAATGAAGTTGTTATAGAGAATAAGTTGTTATAAAAAGAGTTGTTACAGAGAGAGTCCACTGTATATCTATATTATTCCAAGCCAGGGCATTCCAAGCCGATGAAGATAAACTTCCGTGGCGTGTATTTTCAGTTGCGTTGCCCTGATTTTGTGGACGGAGCAGAATTATCTTTTTTTAAATGCGTTTCCCGTACTTTTTATGCTCTCCATTCAGGTCATGACTTTTCAAGCATTCCTCCGGTCGCTGTGAAAAATGCACCCTGGAAAACTGCTCTCAGAAAGAAATTAAATCCAATCCTTCAAACTACAGCGTACATGTAATACGAGTCGGGGGTCACAAAACAAAACTCTGTCTTCCGAATGCAATAAAAATTTCTTCTCGTCTCCATTCACATGGAAAGGACTCCATCATATAGCCTCTTCTGTATAGATACATAACATCCATATCAATGCCTTCGGAATCAGTTCAGACTAAAATTTTAGTTTATAGACTAAAAAAAATCAGTTTAGACTTTAGACAAACAGAAAATTTTTGAACGTGGGAAAGCAGAAAATTGAATGAATGTTTTTCCGATTCTCACGCTTGGTCCAGGAAAAACAAAAATAAGATAAATGAAACATTTTATGGAAAAAATTGCAAATCCAGACAAAACAAACCGCATTCAGTCACAAGACAAGGCGACCAAGTTAATTGGTGAAGTTATTCATCAAGTTATTTATTATTTATTTTAACGTAAAAGTTAAAGAAAAAGCAGTAAAAAAATGAATCTTGAATTTCCCGCAGAAAATTCCGTGAGATTTGGATGCGGGATTTTTCACAGGATTCACAGCAAAATTCTGCAAAAGCAAGCAGTTTATCTCATTCCCGAATTCCCAATGCTTCAGGATGCAGAACCAAACGTCAGGAATTTGTTTGAAGTTGAATGGAATTATCAAAGATTGTTTGCTCCGTTTATTTTAATTTTATTTCTTGTTGTTTTTCGAATGACTATTATTCTGCCCTCTACCATGAACCTCAGCAAAATAGGAAAGAAGCAATTTAATACAAAGAAAAGACATACACAAATACACAAATGTTGCTTCATATATAGCTTGATTTCCTTGGATTTTTAATCTTGCATATTATCAATACATATGTTGATATTGATATGTTCCTTACTTCCGTAAATTTGATTTTAATGCGTTTATCGTCTCCTCTGCACATAATGAAAAAGGGGAAAAATTCGGCTGAACGAGACGGGGAGAGTGAAAATGCTGTGGCAAAAGGGTTAGTGTGGGGAAACTTTAGAATTAGACAAAAGGTAGATGAGACCGAAAGATGGACAGAGCATGAAGGAAAACAGTTTTTTGGAAGGTCGCACCTGTTACTTTAAATTTGTATGTACATGCAGGAGTATATGTATCACTTGAAATATGCACTGATACACATGTCCACATGTTACATCTTCCTCCAATTCTCCTGCCTCTCCGAATGCCCTGGAGGGTGTGGGAACGCTGCAGTTATTATAGAGGAAATAACAGATGGAAAGGGGAGAGAGTCGAAGGTGAGAAAAAGACGTGTTTTTTTAAATGGTCACATTGTTCTTTCGATTTCCACGAAAGGATCGTCTGAAGCAGAATTTGATTGCGGATGCAAAGAAAAAATCCTTTCAATGCTTTAAGAATTTACCAAATGATAAACGTTTTCCGGGGCCAAGTTCCAGGATCAAAATTTTTGTCAAGATGAGCCATTTTCAGAACTGTGCGTCCGGGCGCAAATTCAAATTGGAAAAGCAAAAAGGAATTTTTTTGGCAGTAAAAGCATGCAGTGTGTTATGATTTTTGGTCTCGTGAAAAATAAATTTATCTCCAGTCAACAAAGTTTTGTTTTGGTTTTAAAATAAAAACAACGGCAAAGAAATTTTATTCAAATAAGAGAAATAGTTTTGAATTGAAAAGCAACAAAGTCAAATTACAACTGCAAACGGACTCCTCTTTGGGGCTCGCAGGCCCTTCCCTCACCTACGGTCTTCTGGTAACAATGGGAGAATCGCCTGACATTCACCGGAAATTCTAGCCACATTCGGAGAATATTTCCATAGTTTGCGGTTTATGTTTATTGGATATGGTTACGTACTAAACATTATATCAAGACCTTTGACAGAACAATCTGTCTCTTACAGATAAAAACAATTTATAATAAGTCGAATTTGAAGAGAGAAAGAAGAAGGTAAACATTTGCCGGAAATATGCACAACCCAATGTACAATAAAATTAATTAAACTACGAATGTTGCCTTAAAAATGTGGACATTTACTATACTCGATCACGAGCACGCAAGGATACAAAAGACACCTGGGCCGGAAGAATAAAATAAAAAAGTACGGAGACAGGACAGTTGGAGTGGACAGTGGGTTTATATATTTTGTCCACGCATCTGGCTACAGATGGAGTCTTATCTGTCGGTGACAACAGTAAATTATATATTCACGAGAGGGTCTCGCGGGATTTTATATTTTCCGTTCCAAATTGAATAAAGTAATAAAAAAATATCCGGATCAGCTGAAATGTCAGATCATTCCTAATCGTAGCCTTTTTCTCCTCTTTTAGTCTCCTTCGGGGAACTATGAGACTGTCTTTCCTTTCCCTTTTTAGAACCTTACATTTCTATTACTTATATATATATATTATGCCTACTTACTCATCGTACCTACTTATACATACACATAGTATCAAGTGAGAATTAAATGATTTTGTTTTTATGAACAAGATTGTGTGGTTGATTAATTGGTGTGTACCAGGAACTTTGCCAGGAGGAAAGTACATTTCCATCCATTTTGTCTGGATTATGCTGTATACGTCTTTTCCTTATATTGATAATTATTAATATAATAACATATATATATATATTGTAGGATATATATTTCCTTATATTGATAATATTTACATCAATATTATAAATAAATATAAATGATTAAGTTAAATAAAGAGACAAGAAATAAGCAGCAATTGCTAAGACATCATCAGAATAATTTTCATTTTGACAGCATTGATTATCCCACAGATTTAACATGAATGTTATATCATTACATGTACCGATCTATCTGTTATCTGCAATTCCAAATTCGGGATCATATAGAAAAAAAATTTTTGATTTCGGGGTAAGCAAATATCCTATTCCGTAATGGTAATCATGGGGTTGCTACTAAACTTGTGGGACAAGGCCAATGCAGGGAAAATGATCATTACGAGCCCAAAAACAGCAAAATTGCTAAACATGTCCATTTTCAGGGAAATTGCGAGTAGTGCTGGGTATGGTCTGGTCCGGACCAGACCAAATGTATGGTCCATGGTCCTGTCCGGTCCGGTCCGGTCCACGTTAGCAGTGGTCTGAAAACACCGCTTGGACCAGACCGGACCAGACCAGTATTCCCATGGTCCGGGCCAATTAAAACTAAATTATATTTTAACTTATAATTTATGTTAGGATCCCTAATGTTTTAACCAAAATTTTGCTTATGGTACCTTTTTTAGCTTAAAAACCTCAATTTTCGACTTACATTTTATTTATTTATGGTGTTTCCAAAATCAAAATTGCTGTTTCAGTATTCGTGGGAAACGGGGAATGCATGGATTAGGTAGATGAAGAACTGTATTGCGAATCTAGCAAAATACGGCTGATTCAGATCAGACCAACATTTACTATGTTATGATTAAGATTATTTTTTCGCGACTAATTTTTTACTGAACCAAAGTAACGCCATAAAATAACGCCAAAAAATTCTGGCCACTTTGTAAATGCTATTTTTCCAAAAAATACTTAAAATAATTTTAATGTCTCTATTAATTATCTGAACATCTGCTAGAAAGGAATAAAATATTTTTTTTAGAAATTTGAGGTTTTTGAAAAATTAAACACTAAAATTTTGCATAATACATATATTTTTTGTCTTTACAATGGGGAAAGAATATGCAGGTAACAGTTGGTACACTGTCAATATTTTAGGTACACATTTTATACCTCGGACCATAGGTCTGGTCCGAACTATTGGACCGGACCATTCCAAGAATTTTTGGACCAGACCGGACCATGCCCAGCACTAATTGCGAGACAAATTTTTATAAGAAAATTGTTAAAACAGTAAATTTTCCAGTCCAGGATATTGTTTTTTTTTGCTCAGCAATTTCAGTCGTGTAATTTGTTTTAGGGATTTTCGTTAAAAAATTGTGGAGTTTTTGTACGGAAATATCAAATATGCCAAAACAATCCTCTGGGCCACGTAAATTTACAGGTTTTACAACCTTGGATAATCTCTTGAAAATTATTATTTTATTATTGTTAACATCGATAAAAAAATGAACCTTTGTAAACCGTAAAAGATTCTGTATTCCACACTGGTTTGTTATAATATGTAGTACTAATTTACAGTTAACTAGTAGGCCCATTACCGCCTACGGCGGCAATCGCTTGAACACATTAAAACATTCAAATGGAGGTTCTGATATATCTGATAAAATTATTATTGTTATTGACGTATGCCGGTATGCCCATACCGCCTACGGCAGCAATCGCGTGAACAAATTCAAACATTCAAATGGAAGTTAACATCTCAACTCTCAACACTCAACGGCAACTTTGGACAATGATGTGTTGCAATTCTAATTCGTATGTATTCAATCCTGTTTATACGGTATAGCAAGATGTAGGTGCATATAACGGTTATAACGAAAACCCGTTATAAGGAATAATGCAATAACCGTTTCCGTTATAAAGAAAACCGTTAGCTTGTGGGGTCTGAAAAAAAAAGAGAAAACCGTTATAGTCAGAGAAACATTTGAAGGCGTGGTCTAAAACCGTTATAGTAAAATGAGCAAAACCGCGGGGGATTCAAAACATCAGAACAACCCTCCTAGTGAAAAAAGGCGTGGCCTAAAAAGTGAAAAATCGCGGGGTTTTTAAAATTTGGGAAAAATAGTTATAATGCAAGAAGCAAGAAATATTTGAACGCGTAGCCTTAAACCGTTATAGTGAAAAACGATTAACCGCGGGGATTCAAAACTTCCCCGTTATAACAAAAAACCGTTATAAAAGCACCGCTATAACAACATAACCGTTATAAAACCACCGTTATAGAGTGTTGTTTGCATTTAAAATCTCTCTGGGGGATTGGTGAACACCGTTATAGCGCGAAAACAGTTATAAAGAGGGTTATATAGTAGATAGGGTTATATAGTTATATAGAGAGAATTGACTGCACTTCATTATACGCAAATGTTGTGCCGGAAGCTTATACTTATGAGGCTTATGCCTATGATGCCTCGCGGACGGGGAAAGGAAAAAAATCACGTGATCACGGAATGATGGAATGACGGAATCACGGACACCGTGACACGGGTTTTATACTTATGTCAGGATATACTATATACTCTATTACCACTACAGTGGAGTCTCTCTACAACAGCACTGAAGGGAAGGGCAAAAAGCATTGTTACAGAAAAATTTTGCTATATGAAACTTTTAACAGGTGTGTTACGTATACCCGATGAGCGGAGAAAATCATGTTGTTATGGACAAATGTTGTTATAAAGAGACTCCATTGTATATACATACATAGACTACATAATTTGTACGGGTCTTTTTTTCTAAGCAATTATAGACAAGACGCAGTTAATTTTCGTATAACTAACAATTAGTGTCAGTTGCTGGAATCAGAAAAGTGTGCCAAAAATATAATTGGATTATGCCTTTTCAAATCTTTGAGAGCGGTCATTCCAAAACAATTTAAAAGGATTTTGCCGACTTTTTTTCAAAAGGATTCACCGTCCATCCTAGAAGAGTCAATTCTCAATTCATGACGTCGGCGTGTCTCTCTACAACAGAATAATTCAAGTGAGCTATACAAAGTTGAAAAAAACATGTTTCAAAATGAATCAAGTCTTCTCTCACCCCTCACGATGATCTTCTCAGATCTCCTAAAAAGAGTCCAATGAAGTAAAAGGCAATACGGCATTAAAGCCCCCTTGTATGTAAGTATACATGTCAGAACAAGAACATAAAATTGATTTTTAGCTCTCGTCTACCCAACTTGTAAATTGCCCCTTTAAAATGCATGGAAATACTCTACAAGTTCGCGTCCACACAGCGTCTTCCTTTAAAAGTCTTCCTTCGTCAAGAAAAAAAAACGAAAATGTACCACTGTAAAAAGAGATCTTCCACCCTGCAAAGTATGAAGAAGTGTTCGTTCAAAAAGGGATGTTTGTGGAAACAAATCAACTTCGAAAAAATGGATGGTAAGTGAAGTGCATTTGTGAAAAGAAGACAGTCATGTACATTTAAAATTATTATTACTACAATCCTAGTTAAGTTTTTTTCCAAAAGTGTTTTTAGCCCACGTCATCCACCCTGCATATTATGTACATATAGATGTGCAGTTTTACCAACAACAAACGGAATATGTACACATTTTTTTTTAAGCCGTGAAAAATAACAACAGCATAACAACCCCCTAATTTTTTATTTTTTGAAAGCCTCCACCATCACCGTTAATTAAGCATGTGCACATTCCTTATAAAGCGGGCTGGGAGGGGGATGTGGTAGCAATAATAATAATAATCATTTTTTGGGGATAATTTTCCCAGCGTCCGAGAGGGAGAAAATCCTTGAAGAGAGAGAGAGAGAGAAATGGAGTGGAGGATCATAAAATGAAAGTATCTCTCTTGTCTGCTCCTCTCTGGGTCTCTTTTCTGTCTGGCTTTATCTGTCTGCCTCTCCACTTCTCTCTCTATCATTAACTCGCTTTCATAACTGCAATTTCTGTAAGTAGACTATTCTGGTGATTACTCCGTTTTTCTTCCTCCGAACTGTTTATGTCTCTTTCTTTTTGTCCAATTCTTCCAACTTAGACCTCTTCTCTCTCTTTCTCTCTTTTCATTTCGGTTCGTCTCTCGCCTTCATCCGTTCCTTTTCCTCTTTATACGTCTCCCTTCGTCCTTTCATATTTTTATCTCAATCAATTTCTCCTTTGTCTCTGTATTTATCTCGCTAACTGGTTCCATTCCTTCTCTGTAAATAGCTTTCTTACTTTCTCTCTCTCCCTGTCACTCTTTATTCCTTTACTCTCTTCTCTTCTTTCTCCCTCTGATTATTTACCCTTTCTCCTTCTCTTGTTGACCTCTCTCTTTATCTTTGACTTATTTCTCTCTCTCTTTCTTTTGTTTCTCTCTCTCATTCTCTTTGACAAAGTTCTCTCTCTGTCTCTTTGACTTATTTCTCTCTCTCTCTATTTCCTTTATTTCTCTCTCTCTCTCTCTCTCTCTCTTTCTATTTGCTTTATTTCTTTCTCAGTCTCTTTCCCTTATTTCTCGCTCTCTTTCTGTTTCACTTATTTCTTTCTTTCTCTCTTTCTCTTTCACTGATTTCTCTCTCTCTCTCTCTCTCTCTCTTTCACTTATTTCTCTCCCTCATTCTCTTTAACTTATTTCTCCTTCTCCACTCTGAACCTCTCATTATCTCTCTTTGTGCCTCCTTCTTTCTCCTGCTCTCTTGGTTTCAATTTTGAATTCTATCGCTTTCAATCTCGCTTTATCTCTCCGTTTATCTCTTTCTTCCTCCACTCTTTACTCTATCACTCTTTCTACCAATCGCTTCTGTCTCTTTTCATGTATCTCTCTCATTCCCGTCAATCCCTTCCCTCGTCATTTCTCTCCCTTTCCTTTCTTTATAGCTTCCTTGTGACCCTTCTCCATTTCTTCCTTCCGGTTGTCTCTCTTCTACTCTTCTCTCTCTCTCCCTTTTTGTATATACGGTAACTACATTTGTCTCTTTGCCTCTCGTTCTCCTTTTTCGCAGCCTTATTAATTCTTCTCCATTTCCTCTTCTCTCCCCCTAAAAAGATTTCCCTAATGCCCCTAATGTCCCCCTCCCATTCCTTAACTACCAGTCTCGCTGGCCCATAGAAAATCTCCACCTCTTGGTGTCATCATCATCATCATCATCATCAGCGAGGGTCTTGTTGGAAGTACAAGGAGGAAACTGTGAAGGAAAAATCTGTGTATAAGGAAAAATTGTGAGGGAGGAAGGGAGAGACAGAGAGCTCTGCCTCACACTGTATAATCAAATGCAATCAAGGCAGAGAGGAGGAGGACGAGAGATGAAGAGAAGAGGAGTATTATAAACATCTCTCTCTCTCTCTCTCCCTTTCTCGCTCAAATCTCAACGTTGCAGGAGCTTCTCCTTTGGTTCTTATGTAAAGTCTCTCTCTCTCTCTCTCTGTCATATGAAATACACAAGGATATGAGATATGAAAATGCAAAAGGGGAAAGATGAAGTCTCAGAAGAAGAGGTAGAAGTGGAGGAGGAGACGGAGGAGGAGGAAGAATGAATTGTACAATGAGAGAGAGAGAGTGAGAGAGAGAGAGAGAGAGGAAAGAGGAGGACGCGAAGAGTCAAAGAGAGAGAGAGAGTCGAGGAATAATTGCCCATATGTATATGTTATGTATAGTAATAGGAGGCCGAGCCCAAGTCATTAAATGGGAAGAGTGACTCGTCCAGCCAAAGGAGCTCGTGATCCTTGCCGAGCGCGAGCCTTCAAATTCTCCTATAAACAACTGGCAAATCCACAGAAAAAAAAAACTCTCTCATCATTCTCATTTTAAGTGCTTCTCTCTCTCTCTCCCTTTTCACCTCTCTTCAGAATCCGCCTTTGAAATTACGGTTCTTTTTCTTCTTCCAACTTGATCACACCTCGAGAAATCCCGGAATTGTTGGTCAAACTGAAGGTCGTGACCTACCCCCGTGATTTCCCCCCAAGTAGATCTGGGGATCTCCCTGGAAAAGACCAAAGGGCGTGGGTTAGCATTGGAAACCAGCAGGTAAGGATTTTTTCAAAGGGGGAAATCCTCCAGGTTTTAAAAGCAGAAGAGGGACATAATTACCCTGGGTGTAAATCTTTTTCCCCAGAGGTTTCATGAAGTTATAGTGTTTTGGTTGTTTGTAGTTTTTTTTATATTGGACTTTTGACGGGTTTTGGAAGGAATTGTTGAGAAGGAAAAATGTTTTTGAGGAGCATTTGGAAGGCTGGGACGTACATATGTAATATGAACGAGAGGATAATTGATTCTTGCGCTGTGAGAGCATGGGGACAGGAACAGTTTTCTTAACGACCTTATTGATTTTAGGGTCATAAAAGTGGAAGGGGGAAGGCTGGGACACAACGTGGTTAACTATTCTGGGCACGAGATAGAAGGCTTGTCCGGGATTTTAGAGGGTCAAGAGGACCTTCGGATGGGTTTTGAAAGGTGATTTTTTTAGGTTTCGTATTGGCGGACCAAGGATGTCCAAGTGATTCCTGAGGTTTCGAAAAGGAATCTTTCGATATTTCCAAGGGTTTTACAGTGTTGGAGATTCAGAAGATTTGTGACCTTTCAGAGTCAGTCATTAGTCAGTTTGGAACAATATAGGGAAAGTTACTGTGACCGACAGAGAATTACCGTCTGTTCGATGAACGTTTTAAATTCGTTTGAGTGGTGATTTTTAGGTTTATATTCGATTTGCTGGGGATGGCAGTCGCTTAAGTTGTCAAGTTTTGAAGAGGAAAAGGATCGAAAGGTCGTCGGTCAACATTGTTCCGAGTTGTAATAGTGACATTTGGTGTTGTGTTTAGGTTTTCGGTGATTGTTGTGTAGTACTGAATGATTTCTGATGAATCCTGTTGGTATGTTAGTCAGTTTTCGTATTAAGATTGCTAAAAGGACAATACGTGTTTAGATTATTTGAAACTTAGCCGGACAGGGCTGACATTCATTTGGGGAATGCAATAAAGATGGATTTTATAAACAAAATTAGGTGGGAGGTGTAATATAATGATGTGAGCTGTGACCTTTGTCAGTTTCTATTCAGACGTATGACTAATGTCAGCTATCTCGTTTTTGTATGGGAAATTGGTTTATTCCTAGAAATTTGTGTATTACAGCTTAATTGTTCATATTCGTTTTCTCTATTTAATTTTAGGTGCAGTCAAAACGAGCTTCGGGATGCCCTGCGCAGAGAAGTAAAATAAAAGAAGGAAGAGAATCATGACGGAGTCACATCTTAATTGCATCTTTATCGATCCTCCTTGCCGTTGTGGAACTGTTGCTGTCGTTTGATACATGTTTTCACGTTCTTTATGCCGCAACATAATCGCTAACAGTGCAACGTCAATCGTTTGTGTGTTTGGATTGGACTGATTCCATTAGTTACCATTTAAAACTAATTTGGGGAAGCTTACGAGCAAAACGACACATGAGCCATTTTGATTGTTGAATTTTATTGCCTCCTGCAAAAATATTCTGAAAATGAAAGTTCCTTCTTAAAAAGTTGACTCATCAAAAAGGTACACCACGTCCTTCTTCTCATCCCCTCGTTACCACCCCCCGTACAGTTTTTTCCAAAACTGTACCCCGGGCGCGTCCACCACGTCCAACCATTCTAACGTGCGCCATCCTCCGCCACACGGCCTCACCATTGATTCCTTAAATCTTTACCCGTTTTTATTCCCTCAAAAGGGGATCTTCAACAACAATAACAAGCCACTGGAGGAGGATCACAAGAAGAGTTACCGGAACTCTCATCACCATCATCACCATTCCCACCCTTCGGCTGCCACCTCCTCCACGCCTATGTACAATAATGTACCTTATCCACCTCCACCGTCAGACCTCAGTAACAATCCCTCCACCACCGCCGGCACCCCCACCGGTGTGCCCGGACCGAATAATTTGAGTAGTAATATGAAGAATGATCCAGGCATGCCCGGCAGGGATCTTAACTCTGGTATGCAACAACAACAACAACATACGCCACCAACACCGCCTTCAGCAATACCTTCGCCTATAGGACCTCCTACTCCAGGAGGACCCAGTGGAAATGTAGGACCAGATGGTGGTGGAGGAGGGGGTGGAGGGCCTGGTGGGGGAGGCGGAGGAGGAGGAATGAAGCCCTACAAATGTACAGTCTGCAACTATTCTGCCAACACCAAAAGTAACATTAACATCCACATGAGGACGCACACGGGGGAGAAGCCCTACAAATGTCACATTTGCTCCTACTCCTCCATTACCAAGAGCAATCTCAACAGTCACATGAGGACGCACACAGGGGAAAAGCCCTACAAATGTTCCATTTGTTCCTACTCCTCCATCACCAAGAGCAATATCAACATTCATATGAGGACCCACACGGGGGAGAAACCCTACAAATGCACCGTCTGCTCCTACTCCGCCATCACGAAGAGTAACGTCAACATTCACATGCGGACTCACAGTGAGGAGAAGCCTTACAAGTGTACCATGTGCTATTTCTCCGCCATTACCAAGAGCAATCTTAATATTCACATGAGGACTCATAATTGATTCGCTGTATCCTAAAACGGACAACTATATCCTTTCACATCATTATCAATTATTATTATTATAGTAGTAATTTTTCGCTCGGGATGGAGGAGGATGTTTATAGATTTCATTAATTATTATAGTCGATTTCGTTATTATTACGAATTACCAAAACCAAATCGTGGATCGTTTTAATCATCGCATCGTTGATAGTGTTTTTGCACTTGCATTGTTAAGGTTTGGTGTATTTTGTTACTATACTATTAGGAAAACGATCGTCTGTTTCGTTGTACTTATGAACTATGTGCATTACAAAAACAATGTTGTGATTCCTTTTCTCTATTACTGCTCGGTGTATGCGTTCCGTGCGACTAATTTATCCTTGACCGTAAATTGTTTTTTAATTGTAGATTCATCGCAATCACATTTTTGGAATTTTCTATTAAGTTTTATACCTCGTTGGTATTTATATGTACTTAGCCCGGGAAGCTAAATTGTGTACAATCAATTTCGCTACTACCGGAAACCCAATTGTTAATCAAGTTGTGTATTGTCACTCCTCCATTCAATCTTTGGTATCTGGAAAGAACAGGACGAATTATTGTTGTTTTCTTCAAAAGTATTTGTACGGAAAATGTAACATTCGTCGCATTTGCAAAAATTTCTATATCCTACAACTTGTCTCCATTCAATAATTCCTATTGTTAATTTATTAAGTGTTTGTAAAGTTGCACATTCTGCAAAACTGAATTATGAATTCCTGCGGCGGAATAGACGGTGTTGGGTATATTGTTGCAGTTGACTGGAACGTGACGGCGGCATTGGACACGGTGAGTGTATGGAAATTTTGTTTTTATCTTGTTATTAAATTTTCGTTTTCTCATATTGCACGTTTGTCATTACACAAACGTGTACATTTTTAAATTGTATTGGGCGAACTTTAATTTTTTTTTCATTTTTAAATTGTAATGGCTCATTTTTTAAGTTTATTGTAAGTATTTCAATTTTTTTATAATGTGCTTTTAGCAGAAACTGGTGGAGTGGAGCGGTGCAATATAGAAAAGTCTGGGTTGCTGTTGTGATCATGTTTAGCTCTGTTCGAGCAAGTTACCGAAGCCTTAACTTTTTCCGTCAAAACTTCTTCGATGCGTCGACCTTGGGCCTTCTTCGCTGATATGAGCCTTGTTGAATAGAGCCTTCCTAATATTGACCAGGTAAGTACAACATTTAATATATGGTTGTTGTTTAACGGAAGTGGAAGTTCTGTTACTTCTATTATATTGTTAAGCCTGATCAACGATCGCCCTACAGAAATTGTGTTATGCCCGCCGTGTTATTGATAACTGTTTAGAAATTGCGCCTAAACATTTTTAAGCAATTGTCGTTGCTTAAAAATGTTTAGGCGCAATTTCTGAATATCTAAATGCATCGAATATGGAAAACTGATCAAATGTGTGCGTATTCTTTGTTCAATAGGGTTACGACCGAAGAGTATGGACGATTTACTATTGACTGGGATGGAACCTTAAGAAAAACTCACCTACTGTTTCCTATAGTTGTTAGTTTAGTGTTTTATGTATATTTCTATATTACATAGTACATTTGTAACTATTATGTGTATAATATTTATTATCGTATCAACGTTACACCACATGGCGAAAAAAATAGTATTTACGAAGAATCCTTGTGTGTTTTGGCCACCAAAAATGCGTATTATATACATGAAATACAATAGTACTATATAATCATGATGTATTTTAAGTATTCATATATAATATTGTACATATTATGTGTAGATAAAATTACATAAAAAATATACTAAATACATTTATTTGTTGTAATCAATTATAAAAATTACATGTGGTTATTATTACAAATTACAATTATTTATACAAAGAATACTTAAACACTATAACTTAATGTCTTAAATACCGTGTGTACATAAGTCACTTTCCTTAAAAAAACGAAATGATGTTGAGTGATTCGCATGATTATAGACACAGATACTACTAACAAATGTATTTAATGTTGTTTACTAAAAAAATTTGTATGTATATACATATATAATCAATATAATTTAAGTATATACATGTTTAATGTGAAAAAGCAAGTAATTTGAAGACAAATGTGTTTCGTATCTTTTGATATGAGTCTATATAAAAAAGTACATTGCGCATTCACAAATGTTATTCTTCTTACTAAATAATGTAATATATTTTTAGGGAATAAGAAAAAGAAATACACATCTTACAAAATCCTTTGATTAACTTAGGGAATACTTTGCCCTTACAAAAATTCTTGTACCATATGAGAAAGTTATAATCTTTTAATGAGGAACTTGACAGTTTTAAGTATGAGGGTGGCTTTTCATATGGAAATCGAATAAAGAATCAAACAAGGAGCGCAGAAAATATGTACCAATGCATTGCTTTTACCAGGATTATTTGCAAATATCAGGAATTCCGGTAAATGTATGGAAAAAGGCTTGAACAAATTCCTTACCCCGCACACTTGGACATCAGCAATAATAATTACAATTAAGTGTATTTACTCATGTGATGCGTGTATGTATCTATACAAATCTCCCATTTCATTAGAGGCAGAGCAATTTTCGTTCAAAACGAAAATGACATCGTAAAAGCCAAGAGCATATAATTCTTTTGTATTGAATTACATTGTCAAAAAGCAATTTACTAATTTTTTAAAAATATTTTGTGTACTACGAATTTTCTTACTCATTACAGGGTAATTTGATATTCATCAGGGAGATACTCGAAGATAATACGTAGAATTAATATACATAAGTGCAGATATTGTATACACGCATGTATGCATATTCCATGGTTGTAACTTGATCCCATCGAATACGCGAAAAAAAAAACATCACCCGATCGAAAACAATATTAAGAGGATGGTGACATCCCTTGAGTAAGCGTTTCCTTTTCAAATCTTTTGATTCAAATGTCCCATGATTACATCCTTGCTCACATAAAATTGTCCCTTTCGTACATTCTGGAAATGTTTTAATCGTAGAAAAAGCTATTATTATACGCATTTGAAGAGGACACCGTCAGTCATAATGAAATTAATTTATGCTCGCAAAAGATGAGGCTGAGGGTCCTTGTATTACAATTCCCCTGTATGCCATTGTTGGCAAAGACCAGCGCCACAATTGAAGCCAATGCAAGCTTAACAGGCATAATAGGAAAAAAAATTGTTCGTGTAAATATCCAGTATACGTTGATCTGCATGATGTCCTTCCTGTCTTCTGTGTATGTTTGCAAATGGTCGTATTCACTTAAAGAGCATATTTATCTCTAATTTACTTTCATTCATTATCTAATATTTACCGTAAATACGTGCCATGCATTTACTGTAGCTGCAGAGAGTTCACATACAAAAACATATGTGTACGATTAAGTTTATTTAATTTAAGTATAATATAAAAAATGTAAATCGTCCTTTACCCATTGTATTAGCTTATACCCATAGCTCGGCTTTTCCGTGACCTTCCATGTGTCCACAAGTATCTCTTATCTGCCAAAGGGAAAGTCGAGATAACGGGATCCAGCATTAAAAAAGGCAGTTGGATACAAGATGGATTATTGGGCTAAACACATCACAATGAACTTTCTGTTTGGAAATGCATATTTATTTGTACGCAACGGAGATCACGTACCCTTATATGGGGCATTTTGGCCCCAAAGAGGGAGTTTCGATAATATTATACATATTATCCATGCTGATAGATACAAAAAAATAATATCTCAACATCACGAGAAGGCTATTACTACACGCAGTAAATAGTATAATACCAGACGTCATTCCTCCGTTTGTTTTGGTTTGGCAGTGTTTGTGCCTCGTTCTATGAGTGTGAGGCACGGATAGGAGGCAGTTAAAGCAGGAAAAATGCACTGAATTTTTCTGCGGGCCTTATTACTTTTATTTGCATTAATATTTAAAATAAAACACATTTTTTCTTCGTTTTAAATAAATATATTTGCCATTTTACTGAAATTTGATCCTTGAAACGTACAAAAATTGAGCTGCATCATGGGCGTCCTGAGAGCATTTGTAATTTTTAATTTCGTTTCTTTGTGCTGGGGAGGATTGCTGCCAGAAAAAGATGGTCCTTTCTCGGATTTCATAAAGGACTTCACTGGCTACTTGAAGCCTCGGGAGTACCAACCAAGGCACATTCACTTGGCTTACGGCGGTAAAATTTTGTTTTTGTACTGCTTGTCATTTGAAATTAAATATGGAATTTCTCACGTTCAAATTTTGAATCTCGACCTAATTCTTTAATTCCATACGAATTTTTTGATGTGGATAAAATAAGCAGTAGTAAATAAAATACCTATTGGCCTATTGTGTATGTATGTGTGTAGGAGATGGATTTTATATGAACTCTTATTTAAATTTGCTAAATAGAAAATCCTACAACGGAAATGGTTGTGACTTGGAGCACAATCGACAACCCCAAAGGCACGTTTGTTGAGTACGGCGCAAAATTTTTGGGGGAGAATCGTGTGCCTGGCACCGTCGTTTCTTTTGTGGAGACGAGCAAATTGAGATTGAAGCAATACATCCATCGGGTCACCTTGAAGGATTTAACTCCTGGACAAACTTACGGTAATATTTCATGAGGACGTGGTTAATTTCAAATTTTCTGTGAGATGATGTTTAAGGCTTTAAGGTGCCTAAATTGTTTTTTTTTAATTACTATTGGAAATATTTCTAACAAAGATTTTAATTATACACACCATGATAAATATACTCACACGCATATGCCAAACTGCGCAAATTTCTTGCGTTGATTTTCTTCACAAATTTGCTCCACAACAAAGCGAAGTTAAAAATGTGCACATTTTCTTAATTACTTGTTGATTTTCGTTATAAATGAGCATGTTTTCTTGATTACTTGTTGATTTTCGTTACAAATGAGCATGATTTCTTAATTACTTGTTGATTTTCGTTATAAATTAGCATGTTTTCTTAATTACTTGTTGATTTGCGTTACAAATGTGCAATTTTTTAAAAATTAATTTTTGATTTTCGTAATGAATGTGCAAATTTTCTCAATTAGTTGTTGATTTGCGTACACAGTTTACCACGTCGGAAGCGACTTGGGTTGGTCGGAACTATTTTACTTCCAAG
Organism: Disparrhopalites patrizii; assembly: GCA_034698585.1. Classification (NCBI taxonomy): domain Eukaryota; kingdom Metazoa; phylum Arthropoda; class Collembola; order Symphypleona; family Sminthuridae; genus Disparrhopalites; species Disparrhopalites patrizii. The sequence continues at coordinate 1,604 of JAQGBT010002425.1, read as the reverse complement.
CGATGCAAAATGGGACGGATTGGTCCCCGCGTCTGGCCATTTACGGGGATTTGGGCAATGAGAACGCCGTGTCCTTGGTGCAGCTCCAAAGGGAGACGCATTTGGGCGTGTATGATGCCATTATCCACGTGGGGGACTTTGCCTACGACATGGATTGGGTAAATCCACACAAAATTTGCTCATATTCAGCAAACGCCTGATGTAGTCTGCGTTTTAAATTTTCAAAAAAGTTTCCTTTTACAAATATTCTCAAGCTTTAGTTCTAAAAAATGTTAAAAGAATTAAACGTGTTTAGGAAAGCGGGACAGTCGGCGACGCCTTCATGGACCAAATCCAGCCCATTGCAGCCTATCTGCCCTACATGGTGTGTCCCGGGAACCACGAATATCGAGAGTAAATTTTTTGCTCAATTTCAAAATGTCCTGCGTCGGATTTGTAGAGCGAAATTAGCTGTATCTATACAGTTGTTCTATTTGATTTTTGCCAATATCTGGGATAAATTCGAGTGAATATCTGACCATGAGCTCTTTGTTTTGTTTTTTGCACTATATAGTAATTTTCTTCAGTACAAAAACAGATTTACCATGCCGGGAGGTACAAAATCCATGGTTTATAGCTGGGACATTGGCCCCATTCATTTCATCAGTCTGTCCACTGAATTCTACTACTTTCTTCAGTACGGAATCAAGCCTGTCATCACTCAGTATGAGTGGGTGAAAAAAGATTTGGAGGTGAGACAAAAAAATACTCCGGAAAGTTGCATTGGCACGATTTTGGGGCAGAAAGAGAGTAATATTAATGCGCCATTGCAGAAAGCCAGCCGCAATCGACACATCCGACCTTGGATCATCGTGTACGGTCACCGGCCCATGTATTGCTCCAATGATGACGGAGACGACTGCACCAGACGGGAGGACTTGGTCAGGGTGGGCATCCCTTTCGCCCATTGGTAAGCCCACTACACTATCGCTCCGTTAATAATTATTAACAATTTCCCCGCAAACAGTCCCTGCACTATGGCGTCCTTCCTATAGATTTTACCGGAAGGCGTACACTGATAAATCAACTCTTCCTACCTCTAAATCTCCATTAATTCGCAATAGTTAAATGCACATTGCAAATTATTGTCGCCGGGCATATGCATATGTATCGTTAGGCTATACATTTGTTGAAATTGAAACTTCACTTTCGAAGCCACCATAATAATTGACACCGTCAATTTTCCCACAGGTTCGGCCTGGAAAAAATTTCCATTCAGTATGGAGTAGATCTAGCCATCTGGGCGCATGAGCACAACTATGAGAGACTATGGCCCGTGTATGATGGCGTGGTGTACAACGGGAGCTTGGAGGAGCCGTACCGGAATCCGAAGGCATTAACGCATATCACCACCGGATCTGCCGTTAGAACAAATTTACAAACCAATTTATAGTTTGGCACAAATTTACTAGCAAATGTATTTATTGCAATTTATAGTTTGGCACAAATTTACTAGCAAATGTATTTATTGCAATTTATAGTTTGGCCCAAATTTACTAGCAAATGTATTTATTGCAATTTATAGTTTGGCACAAATTTACTAGCAAATGTATTTATTGCAATTT
>JAQGBT010002424.1:0-24237 GCA_034698585.1 Disparrhopalites patrizii | reverse complement strand
TATTTATACATATGTATATACATGTACAAAAAGGCATGGGATTTCGGCGCTCTTTTTTCAAATTGTGGGTCTGAAAATCAAATCGTGACGTGCCAACTCAAGGTCTATTGGCCCTGTCAGTGGCGGCCCATGAGGAAGCGCCATCATTTGAATCATTCCTCTCAGTCCCTCCTTTTTCATATTTCATATAGTTTTTTTTTCTTGTGAAAATGTGTACAAGGAAGTTTTTTTAACTTAATATTTAGTTGTTAGTAAATTTTGTACAAACCCTTTAATTAACCTGATCCGTCGAAGATAGCAGTTAAATTATATCGGAAAGCATGTGAAAGAGTATAGGCAAAATTAAATTGGAATTTTTTCAACAATTGTGTGTAGTTAGCGTTTATTATAGAAGGGTGTAATGTGTAATGGAATGGTGAAAAAACGTGAAGAGATTTTGTGGTGAGAAAACTTAGCTCCGATTCATCCTGTTGCTTCCTTTTTCTTTTTCACGAATTAATTTCACCAATTAACCAAAATTCGATCTCATGCCAATAATGTGAGTGGTTTATTTCTTTAATTGTTTTTATGACTATGTCTGCATAGTTTTTAGTATTGTGTTTATTATTTTTAGATTAGGTTCTGATTGCGCAAAAAGGGGGGAAGTATTGTGGCAGATAGATGAATTCTTCAGTTTGATTTGAATGTGAGATACATTTTGACAATCTGATTTTTATAATGCATACATAATTAATGGAGAGGTGGTAGTACCACCGTGTAAAGGTTTATTTAAAACATTATAATACGGTCATGATTTGCAATTTGCCATTAAATTAAAATACAGTTAAGCTTAAAATTATTGTTACTGACTGAGCTCTGTTGGTTTATTGTGATCTGATCAGCCAATCGGATCGATTCCTCTACAAATACATATGTGTGACAGTAATAAGTAATATTAAATGCTTGTCGAGTCTCCAGGAAGTTGGAGAACGTGTTCAGTGTTCACCTTCATTCTTATCTTTTTGTTCCTTTCCAGGTTGCGCTAGAATCTTTATTAGTCATGCCAAAGGAAAGCAGGGGTGACATTGAATGAATGGGGCTGGGGATAATGCTGCGGACTCCCGCCCATGCATATAAATGCTATTTGCATGGAATGAATTGGCGAAATTATTTTTAACGTAAGTATCTTTGCTTATACATTAAGCATTAAGCAATATTGTTTGCTGGGATGATTATCGACTGTGTGCTTACATGTTACATGGGTGAATGTTTACTAATATGTATACAAATGTATGCTTTCAGTAGGTACAAGTGTCAGATGACGAATCCCCGCTAAATCATGGTAGGCTCGAAGAAGAATCGGGAGAGTTCACTGCACGAAGTGCATCCCAATGGTCACTCTGATTCTGGATCCTCTAATCCCCGTGTTCTCGGTTCACATGCGATCTCAAAGCTTTTACCATCTCGGATTAGCCCACAGCATGCTTTAGCTCTAGCTAAATTACCCCCTAAGGTTCCCGTTAGTAATCAGTCACCTCTAGTTGATCCAAAGTCACCGGCAAGGCTTTCGCCATGCATAACTGGCGAACTGTCAAAAACGTTTACGTTTCCTGTGGGCATGTCGAAACCTGACGATGAAACCAGTCCCACCTTTGATAAATATTTTGGGAACAATCTACCTGCGGGGGAAAGGAAATCTCCTGACACCCCGCAGTTACGTCAAGTAAAGTTTGTATGGAATACTGCCGCAAATGTTTCAGCATCAACTTCTTCCCCTTCCCCGCTTAATCGATCTTCCTCTTCTTCTTCCGCTTCCAGCGGACCCAGCACTCCTGTATTTGCACCCCCAGTCAATACTCCTCCTCTGCGGAGACCCAGTGATTCCGATCCTAGGTTGCTTCGACGGACTGTAAGTTGATCAAATAAAGTGATTTCACTTTTATATTATGTAATTATGCTACAGTATATTAAAAATCTTCCATCGGAATCCGTTTGAACTACAGAATTCTACGGATCATGTGGAACGATTTGATTGGATTCAATCGCAACCGCTTTCTCAAATTAGTTTATTACACGTAAACATGTGGAAAAAAATTGGAAAAAAAGGAATGGAAACCTTTGAGCCTAAGTTTTGCGACGTGCAGAGTTTTACCGAGCTAATACAACTGCGGGTAAGTGATAATTTTGTTTGTGTTCTGTTATCAATTTGCAGCCTGTACTTCATCGATATTATATTATTTATTGCTTGGATGAAATGTTGACTGGTAACAAAACAGATTTTGGTAGCTCTTGTAAGACTGATGTTGATTATAAGTTTATCACTTGCATTCTTGCATATGTTTAGACATTGTATCACGATTTGGGTAAACACCATGCTCAAGACGCACGAGGAAGATCTAATCCGTACGAACTAGTTGGAAACGGCGTGTTTCAAAATCGAGCTGGAATGAAACTAGCAAACATTGACTGTGACTTAGGATTTTTACTAACCGAGCCACGAAATCAAGATGGATCTCAAGTCGTCGGGGGGAGCGAAATTCTCTATTTTGTAGATATTTGTGCTGGACCTGGTGGATTTAGCGAGTAAGTTAACGTGCATTATTATCATTAACAAGAACATGGTACATATTCATCCTATTACCTATACACCATTATATTACCGCTATGTTTAGTCTTTCATACAAATAACAAACAAATTTTTTTACAGATACATCTTATACCGCAAAGGCTTTGAAAGCAAGGGGTTTGGAATGACACTACGTAAATCTGACCTTGACTTCAACATTGATGAAATTAAAGCTGGTCCTGCCGAGTGTTTTGAACCATATTACGGTAATAGTGAAACTGCCAATATTACGTAGCAACTAGGCTTGGTAGCATTGCCTGTGTTTACGATGTCATAATCGGTTGTCTTCGGTGAAAGGATACGATATTGTGTGAACAAAAGAAACGATATTCGTATTATTAAGAAATTGAACGTTTGAAACCATTCAAACAAGTGAAATAGGCATTTTAAAAGATAAACTTCGTGCCAATGATAACCTACTAGTAAGTAATTTCTGATCTTGATTTAAAAAAATGATTTCGTGTTCGTCCACGGTAGACGTTATAACGGTTGAAACGTTAAACCTAATGTGGTTCAATAAAATAGATGTGTAGATTGATGATCAAGAGGCAGATCTTCAGTGAAATTAACGGTTATATCGTTAACAAATTAGCAACGATATAGCGTTAATTTTTCACGAAAAATTTCGTGAAATCCATATCGTTCTTGAACAGTAAACGATATTATTGATAATATCGTTGTAATAAGCGTACTGCAACAAACGTAATGCGAAATTGTCGAAAATGCTTGACACCGGTTATGCGTACATTATGAACATCTTTCAAAGATTTCTTTTTATTTCCAGGGGCCAACAATGATGGAAACGTTTACGATCCTGCAAATGTTAAGACCTTTATACATCTTGTTTTGAAGTCCACAGATAACATGGGTGTTCAGCTTGTATTAGCTGATGGGGTAATTAATTTCCTGGTTTCTTACCAAAAGAAATTCACGAATGCCTAAAATATCAAAATGCGTTGTGATTTTTGTCAAATACATTGTTTTATTTGTAGGGTTTTGAGATAAAAGGCCAAGAATGCACGCACGAGAGCATGTGCAAGCAACTGTATTTGTCTCAGTTTCTCATTGCGCTCAGTGTTTTACGGGAGAGTAAGTCACGCATTATATTATTGTTTTATGTTTAGTCCTTCATTCAAGTCGTGCTTATCAAATCAAGTTGGACAACTTATTGTTTCACACAGGAGGGAATTTCGTGTGCAAACTTTTCGATACAGTATCCTTGTTTAGTGTGGGGCTGATCTATTTGATGCATTTGTGTTATGACGAGATGACCATCTACAAGCCCAGAATGAGCAGACCTCACAACGCTGAGCGTTACATGATTTGCAAATCGAAGAGACCCGGAATAGAACCGATCATAAAATATTTTAGCGAATGTCATCAGTTAATGTGGGAATGGTCTAATCAAAAATCACAGTTGCAAGAGTTCGACATTCTCGAATTGGTGCCAATTGAGATTCTTCAAAAACACACAGAATCACAGTTTTGCGAAAAAATGCACAGTTTTAATACAAGGTAATGTTGTACACCATAATCTTTCAACGGCTTTTTTTAAGTAATTTGGCTCGTGTGTATTTATTTACTCATTTTTTGTTGTTGATTCCAGAGGTGCGAAGAGTCAAGTTTTAGGTTTGAAATCACTTCTGCAATTTGTTCAAGATCCTCTACTTAAGGATGAACGTCAAGAAAAATTTAGAGTGGAATGTTTCAGACAGTGGAAAATTCCATTGTGCGAAACCCGTATTATTGGACGAAGTGATCCATCGCAAATTTCTGAACTAACGGATGAAACCTACCAGAAGCTTTGGAAGCTTACTGAAATGGGTCTCAGAATTTTTTAAATTGAAATTTCAATTAGAACTCCAGTAGCAGTTATAACATTATGGATTTATTCATGTTGCTGTTAACTTACTTGAGTTTTAATGGGTGCATACAAATGGCAAATATCATTTGTGCTGTGTAAAATATTGCTAATTTTTACTTTAGACATCCGGGATCTCAAAGAGCATGTTCTGGTCTTGTCGGAGTTGGAAGCAATATTTAAATCGCCGTACGATTGGCGTGTTATAGTTGTCCAGGGTTGCAGCACCAACAAGCTGTCCCGAGGATTTTACATGGGTACACTTGTCAAGCATGCTCTTGTCTTCGTTAACTTCGGACCGATAAGCAATCCAATTTTAACTTCCTCCTTTAATAGGTCAAGGAGGAAAAGACGTTTTCCGGTATAACCTCACTACCGGTGAATGGGAAGAACCTCCATTTACTATCGAATTGCCGAAAGATACACTCGTATTTGGAGAGTGTGTAATGGAATTTGAAGGTTTTGGATCTCATCAGAAAAGATCACGAGTTTTTCATTTGATTGATGGGCTTGTCGTGAACGGACGAGATATACGACATCTTCATTATATTGCCAGGTATTTGCTTAAATACAAAGACTTTGAATTTAGAAGAAGCCTTTTTTAATACCTTATCACCGATTTACATGTGCTTTTCGTTTATAGGCACGAAATTTTAAATAGATTGGCGAAGTCTGTGAACAAAGCTAGTCGTTATGATCTTTCCCTGGTACGAGCAAAACAGTTGGTGCGAATGGAAAACATTGAGGATGTTTTGGATAAGTAAGTACCAGAAGGGTAATATGAATATGCACGGGCCAAATGTCTATTTGTGTTTAGTTATTCTCACTTTGTGTGCACAACACAGACAGGCATAAGTACAAATGTTACTAGTACACTATGGTGTACAAAATTATCATGGTTCTCTTATAGGGAATTATGATTAAGTTAAATATTATCTACTGTGCGTACGGATGCTTCTTCGTGGTCATGATTGTTATAATTTTAAGTATTGTTCAGTACAATAATTATTCTATTCAGTTCTGCGTGCCCTACAGCGCCGTTAATTTTGTCTGTACAACATTTTCAGATGCCAAAAGCAAGAACTCAAAGGAGAAACTGGTAAACCTTGGACGTGTCCTATAGACCACACTGATGAGCGATCGCCTATTATTAAAGCAGCCGGAATTCTCTTCTTGAAGTTGACTAAAGGTTCTAAGCTTAATAATACAAAAGGAATTTTTGTTGTGTCTAATCTTTAACATTCTTAATCTTAATTTTTTTTAACTGAGTAGATCCATGGATGATGGCTTTAAGCAAGTCCAGCAATCGGAAGTACTGGTTCAACAATGTTAATGGACAGTCGCGATATACGGTTCCCCAGGAGGCGGTTTCTAACTTTTTGTAAGTAGTGATGCGAACATATATAGACTGATGTGTCCAAGGAAAGGCGTTTTAGCTTGTATTATTAGTGAACCTTTAACCTTTGATTGTTTCAGCGATACTATGCAACATCGCATAATGTGGCAGTGGAATGACGACACAAACTTGGATGTTCCGGATCCAGAGTCGGGTATTCAAGTGGTAGCCCCAAAGTCGAGTGACGGTGATACTAGTGTACACTCCTTTCATTTTCTCGAATATCTGCGAAAGTACCTCCGTCCAAGCGAGCCGAAAACGCCAAAGTAATTTTTTTTGGAAGTATGCAGGGTGGGGGGAGCCTAATTTGCATGCTCTTTTTTATTCGAAAAAAATGCTACGATACTCAGTCGAAAAAGTGTTCGGTGAGATGCAAGAGTCATACCCTTAGTTACTAATTTGTGTTCTAATCAGTATGCTAATCTCAACTTTTTTGTACACAGAACTTCGGTTTTCTCTTGAATGAAGAGATTGAGGATTATGATGTTCTTTATTCGATTTTTTTTAAGATTAACTTTTAAGCTTAATTTTATGTAGACCAGTCACCGCATAAGTAATGGTAGATCTTTGTACAGTTATTTAGCTCTTTTCACGTATTTTTTAGTGATTGATGTTTGTATAGGTACCTTTTCATGGGGTAACGTTTATGGTGAACATTTGTGATTTTCCTGGTTCCTATAACGTTTTATTTTTATATATTCAAAGATGTATCGTTATTGTTATTACATTATACATTCATATGGGTAATGTTGTGCAGTTACATTTGTATTCCCATTATCAAATGGAGTCTAGCGGCGATTCTACATGGGAAAAAGTTTTAGTGAGCATTCTATAACTCCTGACAAGCACGTTTCAAAGAACAGTTCGAAAATTATTATTCAGGAATGTAAATACGTGTTTCTCGCATTCGTATTTTTTGGTATTGACGACATAAGATTTTTACTATTTTTCAGTGTGTATATATTTCATTAGAAATTTTTCGTTTAGTTCCAAAGGTTCTTCACTTTCTTTTTCGAATATCGTACATCAGTTGTGAAGGAGATGAATAACAATAATATTATAGTATGAAGTGAAAAAAAATCGATCGAGGCTCAAGGATGATAGAGGTTTCTTCAGTAAACTGTGACCTCATGCACCGATAAGGAGCTTGCCAAATCCAAGTACCAAAAACTTTTGATGTTGGGGTAAATTCGCGTGTTGTCTAAAACGTTTAGAATTAGTGTCAAAAAATTTTTAGTAGTCATATTCAGCGGTTTAAAATGTCTCTTGTCAAAATAAAGAACTTTAATATAGCGATATGAAGGGACATAAATTATTTAATTTAAATTAATAATCATAAACTGTGAATAGTTGTTGTATTTTCGTATTTTCTAACAAAATTACAGTGAACATGAAAGAATAGGTTGTCGTAGGGGCTTTGCCTATTTGGTAACGTAGGATCTGTTGATCTTAGGACAGTTCGATATTGATCTGATCCTGGTCTTTCCTTTTTTTGGCAAGAAAGAGCTGCACGCGTAAGAATATGAACATTTTCGCGAAATTCTACGTTCATTATATTGTTTAGAAACGCTTAATCTCGGTGGTACAACAGCTGTGAGAAGGTAGCTATTAGCTATACATTACTTGATGCTTCCAGTAGTGACGTAGTTGTCGAATTAGTGGCTTATTTTAGTAAAATAAAAGGATAAGCAGTCTGTAACTGTTGTAAGGCGTGTTTACTTCCGTATTTTTTGTATGTGTTGTTTGATACGGTTCAAGAATCTGGTTTTGGATCTGAAAGAGAAAAAATGAAAACATTGATGTCATTCAATTTTTCAAGTATTTCAATGTGTTACTTGGTGTAATGTAGTGAACTCAAAGATAAACGGAATATAATAAAAGGGTCCCTGGTACAACCAACGGAAAAGTAATTACTAAATAAAATACATAAACGTTTGTTTCGATTTTGCTACCAGTTGTTCTGATTTTGTTTCTTTGGTTGTTAATATTCTTGTACTCCACGTTTGTCTACACGATTGTATATTGTGATTGAAACGTGTTTTCTTTTCTTAAAGATTATAGTTAATGTGTCTGTATTATTTTTCCAGTTTTTTATTGTAATTATTATTCTTTTGGTTTCACAAAGATTTTCTCAATTTATATTTCTGTAAATGTAAGATACGAATATAAGTACAAATATTCTTAAGGACAGTTCAATGAAGTTTGTTTAAGTATTAAAAGAGTGAAAAAGTTGATCGTTATAACTCACATTAAGGAATTAAGGAAATTATAAATGCGTGTATCTGTTTATACAGTTTATATTAGTGTATAGTATGTGTTAGGATGCACTGCACAACAAAGTAGGAAAAAATGTAATGCGAAATGAACATGGAAACTATTCGTTCCACAGCAAAACAAGTAATAATGTGTAATCCGCCCTTCAGTAAGAATAAGGACGTGGAAAACATTACAAATAGCTAGACGTTAGAATGAACAATAGAACTAGACATGAGCATGATAACAGTAATAATTATTGCAACTGAAACAATAAATGCAGAGCACCCATCCACTATAAGAATTCACTATGTAAATTATTACATATATTAAAATACAAATTATTACAGAATATACTCAAAAGAAAAGATACACAGTGTATTTAGCAGATTATATAATTTAATGCACTTCTAATGGTAAAATCAAATCTTTGACGTTTGGTGGTTGCAATTTAACAAAAAGTAAATTAGATAAATTTTATTTATTGATAAAATAAATATGTTTCACACGCGAGTGCTTTTAAGTAGTGATTAGGGTTTTCCTAGAAATTGGTGGATATAAGATAATAATAGATACCTGTTAATGTCCTGACACAAAATTATAAATACAGTGATTTGTCTAGTGTTTTTAGATTGTAAGGGAAGTAATTAAACACAAAAGATTAGATTTTTCGTGTATTAGACTGACACCTAGAAGCACTGTACATACATTTATTCGTCAATACTAACCGGTAAAGGATTAATCAAACATAATTTCGTAAAATTTTTTATGCAATTGCAGTTTTTTGGTCTGATTTATGTCTTTTACAGTTTTCAGTTTATTGCAGATCCCCTGTTGGATCCCCAGTGGCTTTATTAAATCTTTACTGGAAAGAAATATTCTAAAAGAATAATTGCTTTTCACACGGATGTTTTCTGACGGTGATTATTTACTTGTCAATATAGATGGTTTAATATTATGTGTATTCGTATTATTAATTATCGCTTAGCACGAAGTTTGCATTATACTGTTTCCTAGTTGATACTAGTTGAGCTTATAGTAGTGTTATTTGGTGACTGATAAAAAAAATACCGGGTACTTTGACCAAGTCATCCATAAAATAAAGTGCAAAAACAAACACAAAATTTAAATATTAATATTGCGAAATCCAGCGTTTGTACTTAAACTATGAGCAGTGAATGAACGGTGACAAAATTGTTCGACAAGCTTTAAAATTATTTTAACAAAAACTGGATATATGGATTATTGAGGACCAGACAGTGTTCGCAGAAATTTTGTTGTAAAACTCCACTATATGTGGATTTACTGAACTGTTCCAATAATCTGTATTAAAAAAAGAGAAAAAATGCAAAAACCACCGTGAGCATGTGACCTGTAGCTGCAATTTCGTATGTACATAAGTTACCATTTACAATTGATGATTTAAAAAATGTAGTTGAGTTTGTGAATTGTGAATGGAAAAAAAAATTATAGTTGTTATTATTACAGAATGTTGTTATATCTGTATGAGCAAATTACATTTACTATATTATATATGTATATTATACAAATATGTACCATGTACATACTTATAGATAAAATCCCGCCGTAGAGAATCTATATTTACGACTGTTATTAATTCCGAAACAGAAATGTATTATTATAATATTATTATTATATCATTATTAACCTAAATGTTACCACGCATCCTGACACGGTGTGTTTATCACCGTGAATTTCAATTTTTTGTTTGGAATAATTATTCTCATTTCCGGAATAATTGTACCCCCTAGTAGAGACCTACCTAAATGTATAGATGTGCAATTGATGTAAATGTATGTACCTTGATGTTGATGGGGGGGGGAGAGGAAAAAACCGAAATAATAATAAAAAAAAAGTTATTGGTGTTGTGGTGGTCCGTGGGAAAAAATAATGGCGTTTATAAAAACATCTTTATTAAACATGTGTATACCTCATGCAATTTTTGGTAACGTTTTTAAGGACAATTGCACATGTGTAGTTCATTACGTCATTCTTTATAAGGTCGGATTCGTTATCTTAACTTTCAATAAAAAAATTAAATCTGTATGGTGCATTAAAAAAAAAAGATCTTGCTCATCATGTTGACAGGAAAAAAAAATTGGAAGCTTTTATCATAATAAAAGAGGGAGTGAATGGGAGAAGCACAGAACTTTTTTAAATCCACATAGAGCTGTATAAAGTGCATAAGGGAATTCAGACACTGCTCACTTATTCCACCAAAAGTACATGCATTCCCTTCAGCTTTCCTATATGATTCTTTTAATAACTGTTCAACTACATAGTCTCACGAAAATCCTCTTGTGATTGTGATAGCCCACAGTCACTTCAGAGGCCTTGGCTTGAGAGTAAAAGCCCCCAGCGCATAAGTAGTACACCGCGTATTCTGAAGAAGAAAAAAAAAGAAGCAGCATTGAACTGACAGAGAAGAAAACAAAATTAAGAAAACCAGTTATTTCGAACTACTATATAGTGCTTGTTTAAAAAAAAAATACTTTCAGCAGTTTCGTGACATTTAGAAAGGTGTCAATTCCAGGAAAACGTCAAGTCTAGTTGTACTGTTACTAACTGAGCTTAATTTGTTCCAATTTCTTCCTGGACGAATATATTTTGGATTCGTTTCCAGTAATGTGTCTCTCGGAGGAAGATCAAAGAGATCATTTTGTGAGCTTCTATCTACTCTTATTTAATGACCTCCGGCCCCGTGTGACACTGGGAATTATCGAGTGAATTATTGAGTGTAAGAATAAGTGCCCGGTATTTTGTGGTGAATTTAGGGGGGGGAAAGGGAGGGAAATTTTTTTTTTTTACAATCATTAAAATGTTCGGGGCCAAAAAGTTCCTCTGGTATATATTCATCCTCTTTTCGGATATGTGTGATCGGGCGTATGCCAGCAAGGTAAATACAGTTTAATCAGTAGTAATTATTCATTATAACAACTTGATGTTTGCTATTAATATTGCAATTTATATCTGTATTTAAATTGGAGGGATGTATCATTACTTAAGTGTTCATTAAATTCATTTTGATTATTGTCCCTATTTACTTATAGAGTTCTGTGGAAGCGACCTACAGTGAGACGAATTCGGAGGAAGAAAGACAATTTTATGTTAGTTTTTTTTTGCTTTGATTTGTTGTCCTATTATCAATTATGCTTGGTTTGTGCTGCCGAAAGTTAGGTGTGCAGTTCAATCTTGCTACAGCTTGAAACACTATAATAGTAATAGTCAATTCTGATGCTGCGAATATTGAAATTAATAATCGACAAAATTGACTTAAACAAGCAATCATGATTTAAGGATTTATAAATAATTTATCAGCTTTTTCGTTTTTTTTTTACTTTTATGTATAGACCTGGGTCTTTGGCTTCTGTTTCGTGATGAAAGTGATACTTCTGTGGTCGGACGAGCTCGACGACGACTTCCTGAGATTATCTCCCGTCCGGAAATTCGCCTGTTTGGGCTCTTTGGTATGACCTCGTCAATGTCATTCCCGCAAACAATACTACAACTTGGTGCAGTGTCATGAAGATACGTGTATTTCGTGAAAAAAACATTTTTATTTCATAGATAATAGAGAATTTTATTTATTTTTTTGTGTTTTCTCCCTTTTACCTAAGTGCATTATGATGTCATTGTCAATTTGTACTGTTCAACCCACATTCTTTTTCAGACACATATTATATGTGCCTGTGCATGTAGGCATTAGGTATATACGTGTAGTGTAAAGGGTGTGTAAAGTCTATGTAACACGTGAATATGTACTTTGCATTTCGGCTCGGCAAATACCTAACCACAAGTCTTTACGTCTTGTTTAAGATTTACCAAATTACCAATTACCAAAGGTGCAATTGAGAAACAAATTTTTTTATTCTAGTTTAAATAACGGGTCAGCTATGAGGAAGTACTAATAGCTAAACAATTATGTACACAGTCCTAACTCCATTAAAGCGCTATAGATGTTTGAGTAAAATCAACCCACTTATTAAGACTGATTGATTGAGATTAAAAAATATTAAGGAAAAGTTCGATGCATCGGTTGTTATACCATTACAATGTACAATACAAATACATATTATACAAACATTTTTTATATGGAACATGCAAATATAAAGAAAGACTACTTTTTCATCGTATTTTAGGATTGCAGTCATAGTTAACAGTAAATGTATGTAGAATTACGAAGCAAGTCTGCAAGTGGGAAGCAGTGTGAAATCCTTTATATACCTAAAAATAGCTAGAAAAAGTTCACTGTCTCCTGATTATGTTTAAACACAAATGTTTTGTAATGACCAATAAATTGTAAAAAATACACTTTTTGATGTTTGAACGGGAACAACGAAAGTGCCTTAACCAGCTTTAACTGTACCTTATTACATGTTTTGAAATATAAAATAATACTTGATTACTTATGTATGTTCATCATGTTTATTCATGTGGTAAAATCGCAAGGAAATAAAAGGATGATACCGATGACGTATAAAGTATACGGAAGAAATAACGTTGTACGAAATATATATAGGTTGTATACCTATATATATTATATGTATATATAATATAACTGTGAACTGTGAACGTGAGCACCTACCACCTACTACGTGTACGTGTAGCGCATTGCCCCACGTTCCACAGGTTGTTAGCAGCCGTGCAAAACCCGGAAAGCACGTAGAAATAAAAAGTATTAATATTAACATTTTTGACATGCATAAAATCGTTAGGTGCTTGACTGAAACAAGTCAGAAAACTAGTGCTTCAAAACACTTCAACGTTGTCAACAAGTTGTCAGTTATAAGTTGACAAATGGCATAATTGTTCCATCATTAACATACATCAAGGTGCATAAATTAATCCATCCGTATTACACATTTATCACCTTCGTCTGACTTTCCAGATTGGTCACTTTAACTACTATAGGATATTATATATGCACATTTAGCATGAAAGAGATTCGTAGTAACAGCATGCACACATTACACAGTACCTACAAATATCTAAGCCATCGTCAGCATATTGCGCAATGTAATGAAACTGCATTTAAAATTTAACCACTTTGATTCCAACGGTGGGTTTTCTCCATTCTCTATACTTAATAATTTCATCAAATTGAACTCATTCCATACACAAGTATTGTACGTGCATGCGTAAATATCGCACTTGATTTTTCGGCAGACGATAAAGACTTATTAAGATAATGGGGGCGATGAAAAACTCAGACTTCGCAATTTCTAGAATGCCCGCTATGTAAAATAATAGCAGGAATTCTGGAAATCTGAAATTTCAACGCACCAAATACATGGTTGGTAAATATGGAGGCATTTTCCTTATTCGTGACCCTTGTTAACCTGTTGCGGTTAATATTTCTCCACACGTTTCATTTTCAATTAGCCATTCGTCTTTTAAAGCTTATACCAATGGAAAACAAAGCTCGTCTTTCCAATGAAAACGTATTATGGTGCTGCTTCCGAAGAAACGTTTAATAGATTAAAGTAACGTGAATACTTCTAGAATATCTTTAAATTCCGTATAGGAACATCACAGAGGTGCTCGCCCTGGTTCCAGCTTTACGTCCTTTACCGTTTAGAGATTCAACAAAAACGCTACTACTTACTACTTTCTACTATACACTATACAGATACTGCTTGCAGTCTTCAGTTTTTCATCTGAGCCTTAAAATAAAAAAAACTGGAGCCTGTTGTCTGAGAAAGATAGACAGTAGAGGTATACGGCATTATCACTAATTAACTAATAACTTACTTGTAAGCGCCTTAAGCAATTTTGTAAGTAACTATGTATAGCATTCATGAAACAGTGTACGTTTTGTAGTTTCATAGCAAGATAATTGCTGGAACAGTATTAATCATGTGCTACGCACGTCACGTCAAGGGGAAAGTCTGCCAGAGAATTCAGTCCAATAACCCCAATTACAGTCATGTGTAACAGTAGTCCATATCAGTAATAATTTGTTGAAGCTACACCGTATACTCCATACAATTGGTAGGGCTGTATGAAATTGTAAGCCACTTACCCTGGTATTGTATTTAAATTTAATACTTGAGCTCACACACAGTCCCACAGCAAATTCACAATAACTTTTGTTACACACCCGTGCAAGTTATTCAAATCTCTTTAACTCCTTGGAGCAAACAGCCTTTACTTAAATCGTTTGAAACGGCCAAGTTGCAAAACAATAACATCACGCCTGGGTCTACAGATGTACGAGCCGCTTGTAAAAGATAGTATAATCAGATTTGCTGTTTGATCCCCAGCGGTATCCACATAATTGAAGCTATGCAAACATTTACCAAGACAAACAATACAAAACTTGTACCGATAAAAGCTATTAAAGAGAATGAATGGGCAAATACAAACGTGCATAGGTAAACTATATGAAAAATATTTGCTCAAGAGACGTACTTACATCTTTTCTGAACAAGCAAGCAAGTATTTGCTAGCATATATCAGCATCGCACACTAACCACTAACACTAAAGGTCTAAAGTTGCTATGTATAACGTATATGTACACCAAAGGCTAATAAATGAGTAATAATTGTATTAAAGAGCTCAGCAATGCACCAAACAGACAATTCTGAAACCGAGGAAAAAGACTTGGAAAGTATACTGATGTGGTAGTAGCTTCAAGAGCTAGGTATATAATATACTGAGGCACAAATGTCCTTCAAAACGCACATGCAGAAGGGTATGAAGTAATCAGTCACATGTAGTCAGTCCCACCAGAAAGATAACGATAACAGTCCACCATTTATCTAAACAGAAAGGATTACAGAGAGAAAAAAATATTCACGTCAGTTCAACAACAATGGAAACTCTTGTTCCTGAATAAATGTCCCTGGTTTTTTGGATTCTTTAATTAAACTACTGTTTCTTGGCGAATGGGACTGTACCATACAAATTGAAGAATTACCTTTGTGGATAGGCTGATCCATCTTCATCGATTATCTCATACGTATCAGGAACCGTCAGACAAAAATATATTCTGTGCAGTACAAGATTTTCAGGTGTTCAGATATAATCAACTGAGGAATTCACAGGTGGTTCTTCTTTAAAAAAACGAGGTTTAACAAATCGATAAAGCTAAGTCGGTACAAAGTGCAATTCCCTTACATGGCAAATTCATTCCCCGTTCGGATCCTCTTTTTCGCCCAAGCCCGAGAGCACACCAAATTGAGTGAAAGTAGTGTGACCTTCGGGAAAAATCGGTTGAAAGCCCGGGACTTGTTAGCAGGTGTTTTGGAGCAATTCCCAGGGTTGAAACCGTTGGAAAATTGTCTCATTTTGGCAAAAAATCAGACTTACTTAGAGATTGACTCTGAGGAAGAAATCCCATTGGGACCTCACGACGAACTGGCTGTGATTCCTCCCATTTCTGGTGGATAAAAAAATACAGGATTTTCCGTTTTCCCAAGGTAAAAATATGCATTATATAATCCAGTTAAAATACCACGTGATGTACACTGATTATTTCAAACGGAAAACTAATGAAAAAACGAAACCGAAAACTGATTAAAATGATGAAATTTTGATTATTATTAAATTACCTTTCCATTTTATCCAGGAGGTTCCAGTGGATCCGCAGTAAAAAGTACAGTTGACCTTTGATCCAGTATCCAGTGTATAGAAAAGAAGAATGGATTTTGTTAAGTTAGTTTGGGATAAAATCGACGTTGAAGCCGCCGTGGAGTCCGTCGGCTGTGAAAGTTGTGGGGCAACCTCAGTCTTCATTGGCACAACCCGAAATAATTTTGAAAATAAGAAGGTATAGGAAATCAAGAAAAATCATATTAATATTTTTTGTTGGTAGTTAATTATAACTTTAATTTGTCAATAGTCAATAAGTCAATAATCAATAACCAATTGCATTTAAGTTTTCTGGCTTGATTTGGACCAACGATTCATGCTCAGCAAATTGGTGGAGTAAATTACGGGGAAAATTAATGTGGTAATCTAGATTTGGGTACTTCGAAAATGAAATCATTGTTAAATTAATCGGATTTTAAAATGTTTTAGGTAGTCCGCCTGGAATATGAAGCCTACGAGCCGATGGCGGTTGAAGAGATGAAGAAAATTTGTAATCAAGTTCGGAAGCAGTGGCAAGTGAAGCACGTCGCATTTATACATAGGTAACTTTTTTTTAATGGTCAATGCTTGGTTTCGATTATGGAATTGTTGGGAAGAAAACAATGAAGATGATGAAAATTTTTAACCTGCTTGTAACCGCCATTCGTAAATAAAAATGCATATTAACTTCTCGTATTGTCTTTGTTTTTGTCTTACAACTATAGACTTGGAGTTGTTCCCGTTAAAGAAGCCAGTATTGTTGTGGCCGTATCTTCCGCACATCGAAAAGATTCTTTGGAAGCCGTGCAATATGCCATAGATGCCCTAAAAGCCAAGGTCCCGATTTGGAAGAAGGAGATTTATGCCGAAAATAAAAGTTCTTGGAAAGCCAATCCTGAATGTGTTTGGAGTGAAAATAATCGACCCAATGACTTATAAAAAGCCTATTAATGAGCTTTCCACCACAATCGTGTATAGATTTATATATGTATGATTATTTTTGAAAACATTCTGCAATAATAATAATAGTTTAGCATCACTTTGAAAAGTTGTGAAAATCAGAACATCAGAAGCAACTGCTTTAATTTTATTGAACAAATTGAACGCAAAAGAAATATTATTCATATACATATAATATGTACTTATGGTCATGATCATGATTATGATACCGTCGTTAAGGTGTTTGTAGTGTCTTGTAAATGGACACTAAAGAGTAAAGAGAATTGCCGGTTCACTGTCTCTCATCCTCTCGATATTCTCCATGAGAGCATACTGAAACTCTACTCTCATGCCTTTCTCACAGTCATTATGAGGGGTAACGATGACTGTAATTATAGGAAGAATCAAATCAATTTAAAACGTATAAACGTTAAAAGAAACTGAACGAAAAATAAGTGTTCAGCAGGAATCAACGAATGAAAATACCTCGCCCAGTAATCCAATCCGGAGTCACACTCAACACTTCCACCTGGTAAATTTCATCTTGATACTGAAATCAATAATTTTGTTCCACATTATTCACCCATACTTTGACCAACACTGGACACTGGGTAAACGGAAACTTCTACATTCGGATAATCAATCTTAAAAAGGAGTATGAAGTTAGCTTGGATCTACCTCAAATCTTATAGTAATTCCAATAAGAATGGGAAAGATATCCGAGACTGGAATCCAGATATCGTCCTCCGAGATAATTGATTTATCCTTGTTCAAGGTGGAAATGACGGCTGACTCGTTCCCCGAAGCTTTGGAGTCCATCAAGGAACTTACGGAAATCTTGTCTTCTTGATTTTTTGAGTTTTGCTCCAACAAGGACACCGACGAGGAAACTGGTTTTCCCTTAAAGGTCTCTGCATTATTTATAGGAGTCTCCTCCATTGAACTCGACTCCCCCAATGATTCCGTCCCGGAACTTTCCCCAGTTTTCCACAGTCTTTTTTGGACCGCAAATGTTTTGTTAATTGGTGTCGTCATGTCAGACGTTTCTTGGGGCACAATTGTTTTGTTCATCCGTGGCTTAGAAGCATTATTATCGTCATCGGTCGCCATCTCCTCCTCCACATCCTCAGCTGGGATGACACTGAAATGAAAGGCGAAAAATATTTTAATGGCACATTACACGTCTTGGGGCAATGCATAAAAATCCAGAAATGTGTCCATAATTAAAAATCATGAAAATAACAAGTTAAATTGATTGGTGCAACTTACTGGTAAGGTCCTTTGTAGCGCTGGATAAGTTGAGCCAACGCCAAATTCTCCTCCATTAAAAAACCCTTGGGACAGGTCACGTAAAACCGCTTACTTTCGGCAATCCCACATTTTTCTTGGATCTGACGAAGGATGTTGGACGTCACATTAATGACGATCCACCGCTTTTGCTGACCAAATTCCAGCAGCTCCGGGGAAGTAATCACTTGGATTAAGTGGTTGTTGCTCCTAAAATCCATCTTCCTGGTGCTTGCGAGAACTTTCCAATCTAAATAGATTAAATCACAAAAAAATAATAACAGAGTTGCAATTAATGCCCGGGAAAAAATTGTCACTACCACTTACCAAAATCCTCTCACATATTTTCAGATTTTAAGATTCTATTATACCTTTTAGTTATAATCCGGAATCTGTAGTACGCACAAGGTATAAAGTTGGAGCTGAATTGAAAAAACCCGAAACTGTTGGAAGTCCCTCGCGAAACTAAAATGGTCTCGAAGAATTTTTTTCAGCGACGCTTAGGCCACGCTTATCCAATCTTGAATTTTTTTCATCAGCAATACCTCTGAATTCTATTCAACAGAGCTGCTCCAGAGACTTTGTCTTCCAGAAGATAAAAAAAATAGTCACTTTCCAGTTGCATCGCTTTTTGTTCTTCCGCACAAAAAATGGCATGTTTCCAGGCGGGTGAAATTCCTGCGAGGAATTTGTAGACGACTGACTTGTTTACATTTTTATTTAAAGTTTTAAAAAATGCTATACTGAACAATCTGAAAAAAAAGGTGAATCGTCTGAACGCTTTAGCAATAGCATAAAAAAGTTGGCTTATCAACGAAGTTTTTATTCTTCGGAAATATTTCAGCCGATATTTTTAGCATCGTATACCACAATCCAATTTTTTTTTTGTACAATTTATTTCTTTTGGAAAATTCTTCTGAAAAAATGCCGGTGCCGTATCTATTAAAGCCGCAAGAAAGGAAAATGATTCCGGCGGAAGCCTGGAATGTTATCTTTTGGGAAAGTATTTCGACATTGGGCTACTTAGAAGTAAATATGTGATTATTACCCTCCAACCTTAATGCAAGAATTGTATTATAATTGCAAATTCTGCTGGAGGATAGAATTTTTTTTATCGTTTTTAACGTTTTCAAATGGGCACAAAAAAAAGTCTGGAATAAAACCGGTTCAAATACCTTATAAATTCATGTTTAGAAACCCTGTACATGCATTTTTCCTGGTTTCATCTTATTTTTTTCACCCCAAAGTTTATCCGTGGCTGCTTCATAGACACGGTTGTTTATGTTGGGATGCCAAATATTTTTGTGAATAAACCACTTTTTTCAGGAATGCGTCTTCAGTGAGATTGATTATGTTTTTTTAAGCTCTCCCCAGACGTAGCCCTCTCACTAACCCGTTTATTCACATGATTGTTTAACCAATTTCCAGGTGACAATTTGTACCCAATATGCATATATCTTGGCAAGAAGTTGCTCAAAATAATTTGTCCACACGCAGAGAAACCATACAAGCTTTGGCAGATTAAATTGAAGGATATCAACATCATGACAATAATGAAGCACAGAATTTGCATGGAATAAACGTTTTATTTACTATTTCCACATGTTTAACCCTTTTTTTGAACGTTGTGAAAACGCAGGTGCCAAGACAACGACTTTACCCCTTTGCCTTTTGTAACCAGTCCATAACCGCGCAATAACCTCATTGTGAATGAATCACGAAGACGACATACAAAGAAAACAACCAAGTTAATTAAATACACCATTGTTTATAGGATCTTATTTATATTTATATACTAGTAAATTGCACATAAATTGTTGAACAAGGGAAGTATCGTGCGTCGTGTCTGTTAAAATGGCACTGTACAAAGCACCTCATATAACAACAATAGAAATAAAGAATTAATTTTGAGTATTTTAAGTCTTCTGTATACATAAATAAAATATCCCTCCACAATTATTATAACAGTTTATTTACCTCATATTCACATACATAAATGTATATTGTATAGCTACATGAACTAGGATGTAGTAATAATCAGTCTTTAATGAGGTATGTGAACCCCATATTGCCTCTTTCGCCGGTATGATTTACCGCAAAAAAAGTACTTACATACATATGTGTACACATTTGTTAGTATGGGTATAATGTGTGTACAATTTAAAATAATTCACATGCGATTTATGTACAAAATTATGTTATCAGCACGACCATCGCCATTCAAAAAGCAATCCTTTTAAACGAGGAATTACATAAATGACAATTATTAATTGGATTAGTATATCACAATGACGAAATATTTTTTCAGTTGTCCCAATAAACATCTTCTGGTTTCAAACCGGAAGCTTTGGCAAGTTCTAAAATCTCGTCTTCGAAGCCTTTGAGCAAGTCTTGGACATCTGTTTTTCCCGGAAGAGCAGCGGCGTCTCCAACAAAACTAGCCCGAACCCGGCCGTTGTAACTGAATAAACCGGCACCAATGCCTAGTTTAAAAAGGATATAATTAATTATTTATATTTAGAAAAGAACTAAACATAGTTAAAAATCGTTTTTTTTGAAAAAATCCGTACCAGACCAATTCTTCAAAGGAACCCAAAACACGGAGTCGACCAGCTCATGACCTCCAAATAAATAGGCGGGCTCTGCCGGCCCCGGGACATTGGACATGATTAAAGTGGCACTAAGGGAGCACATCAGAAATTCCGCCAAAATTGCCGGCAATCTCCCCCCACATTTGACGGTCTGGAAAATGACCAAAGGCGCCACGGACGAGGACAAGCTCCTGGCCGTGTCATGTGCCGCCTCCAGCCTCTCTTTCCTGGAAGGAAGACCAATTTCCAGGGGGAAATGGATCACAATAAATCGATTCCTAGGCCAAGCATCCGGATACGGGAGCATGGCAATGGTCGGGGCCGTCAAAATCCTCCGGGGCACCGGCAAATTCTTCTTAAGTGCCAAGGTCCTAATGGCTCCGCCCAAAGAATTCATGAGGACGGCCGTTGTCGTGGTTCTCCAGGAATCTTTGACCATCTTCAAAGCCTTCATACTAATGGGTCGGGACCACCCAAAGGTCTTGGGACCAGATATGACCTTATTACTAAAACAATTATTCTCCCTCACCGTCGTGGCATGGAAAAGGATGAAAGGGGCCAGAATTAGAGCTTTGAGGTAGATGAAGCCCAATATGAAAGGATTAATTCTGGGTCCCTTCAAGGGATTCACACTTAATTTCATGGGCTTATCCGCCAACGCAAATTTGAGAGCATGACCCGCGGAAACCCCATCCATGATGGAGTGATGGACACGGAAGATAATGGCATAATATTCTCCATTTCGATTCCTCGCACTCGTATAAATGAATTTGGGCACCACTAAAATCTCCCATTGGGGCTTCTCTGCCGTCATGGGAACATCCGCCACGGCTCGGAGACCTTCAAACACTTGTTCCTCTGTGAATTCTTCCTTGTCCTTACTCATCAATTTCACATTGTCATCAATCCGGAAGTGCTCACACTTTTGCCAGCAGTAAAAGCCAAACTTCTTAATGACGCTGTACTTCAAGCGCTTGTACACCAATTTCCCCTTCTCCCTCTTGTCCAGCAACTGCCGTTGAATCCGATTTCGGATATCCGCCAAATCACATTTCCCTTCCAGGACGTACAAGGACGTGAAATTATTGCATTGGTAAGGTCTCTCCACGGCCCAAGCCACGTCCGGAGGGTCCATCAGGAGCAAGTTGTCCCCGGTTCCCATCCAAAAGGCGAGGATGAGGACACGTCGGACCAAGAGAATAAATCCGTAGGCCAAAATCCCAACGGGGGACAAGAGGATGGCCGTCACATTCAAACTCAGGGCTAAGGTGATGTCACTCACAATCTTCGGACATTTGGACACGTTCGCACTGCAAATGCAGGAGGTGATCAGGATGAGGTAGAGGGCAATGAATTTCCCCAAAATATTATTTTCTTGGATCACGTCGTAGTAATAGTGGTAGAAATTTTCCAGCCCCGTGACCCCAGTGTCGTTGGGGAAGACGGAGGCATTAAAAAAGGGTAGGGACGAGCTCCTGTAAGTGTCCATGTTGCTGTCCGGAGAGGAAACTGACGACTGATCATCATCTCAGGGGTGATACCACTTTCAAATGGTTCTGTACGGGGATAAGGGGAGAAAAAAAAGTTGTTTTTAACAACATTACGGCACTACACCTGGTTTAACCCCTTTTCCTTTTCATCTTCCAACTTCCTTCTTTTCTTTACAGGATACATGAGGTACATTAACTTTGTCTGGGGATGTTCCTATACACATGTTATGCACGTATTAAGTCTCTTTTGAATTCTGCACACTTCACTGTACATTAAAAATCGAAGATGTTTGGTGTGTGGAAAAAAATAAGATGTTTGGCATGTCAGGTTTAAATGGATGAATGTATGTAAGTTCTTGAGAACGGATTCACATAAACCAGTTTCCCCCACAAAGTGCCTCTTCTGGTATCTTCGACTGTTGGACTATACCTTATTTTTCCTCACAATTACCCTTTGAGTTGGTATTACTGTAAAAAAAAACCCCAAAGGGGACTACCTTCAGATTTTGTGTCTCCGGAATGAGCAAAAACGAACCTTTTGTCAAGTCCGAAATAGCCGACATACTTCCGAACAATGTCTCCATACATGTGTCTGGCCAAGTTTAGTCTTTTAATGAACCAAAATGGTAGAATTCTCATAAATAAAAGTATGTACAATTGCGGTTGTCTATGAGTGAACTGCTGAAAGGGTTGAGGGTGACAGTGGTAAAAGGTAATCCCCATATTTCCTTTGCAGAACTTACCTCTCTACAATCTGGGTGGATTTATTTAGCTTATAGTTAAAGTAATAACAAGTCTCCTTTTCATATACATAGTATGTAGGTAGTTATTTTATTGTTATGAAATCATACGTACATATATGCATTATTAAGCATGTATTATTAAGCACATAATATTCTGCTCGGAAGCCACAATCAACCGTCAAGGTATTAAGTAATTCCTTGGGAAGTAAACAAGACCAAGGGAAAATGAGGAGCTTTTAGCTCTTCTATAAAAAAAAGTTATTTTTCAGTATAAACGTTTTTTGCCTATTTTTTTTACTCCCTCATTTTTGGTTCCCACGTGCACAAACATAAATGTTTTTGCTGTTGTCTTCAACAAAATAATTATATCATTGTGCACTCATAAAAACGTCACACAGGGCGTTTGTACCCGTAGCAGAACAATGATGATGTCTCTAATGAAGTGTATGTATAGCCACTGTATGGATATAAATGTTGCACGGTGAGCAATGGGAAGAATCAGTAATGTATGTGATATTTATTAAATATAGAAAAAAGACATGAAGAACCGGTTTTTTGAACAGTTGCAAAAAATAAAATAATGGGAAATACTGGCGATGCAACGTTCTGTGGATTTAAGCTCACCTCAATAATAATAATTCCTGCGGGTGACGCTTAACAATTTGGAGGAGTGTTTTGCTATTTTTTTGGCCACTTTTTTTCTGGAATTTTTGAAAGAAGCGTACATGTATGACTTTTTACTGTCTTATACGTGAATTTATGTAATTCAACAGAAAGTGAAATTAAATTGAATGACCATGATTTGTATAACCTTTCTAACTAGTTAGGTCAGGACGATGTTTTTCTGGTCGAGAAAATACGTGATCATCCTCAGACAACAATTGTACCTGGACAGGTGTGCTAAACGATTGTGTATTGGCCTATTTCCGCGGTCCTTGTAAACACTTTTTTTGTGTCCCGTAAATGTTGCATAAATTTCAATTTACAAGTCTTCCTTACTCGTTAGAAAGGTTTTTAGAAAGAAAAAACCGAGCTTGTATGCACATTAAATATTCTTACAAGTCTATCGGCTTTTAATACATAAAAAAACCATGTTTACACCATAAGAATCAGGTATGAATTGTATGATCAATCACAAAATTACGCTGTAATAAATCCACTCCCTTGTAATCCCCTAATAAAATACTTGTCAAGCTTTTAAATAAAAAATAATCGTATTTGATTTTGCCTAAAATCTATGAGCCGACGTCAACCCATTATAGTCAGTTGTCGGAGCATGAAGCAAAAACCGGGAGATTATTAATTTCCGTAAAAACTCGGCAATACAAAAAGGACTAATTAAGGGGAGAAGTTGATAAACATCAGAGCTCTTTAGATCTATAAGTACATAATTAAAAACTGTTTTTTTTTACAAAAGCCGAAAAAATTATTTGCTTGAGAGAGCCTGCGTCAATACATTATACATTTCTGAGATTCGG
>JAQGBT010002423.1:0-24246 GCA_034698585.1 Disparrhopalites patrizii | reverse complement strand
TCTCTTTCTCTCTCTCTTCCTTTCTTCCTCTTCTTTTCTCTCTCTTTCTCTCTCTTCCTTTCTTCCTCTCCTGTTTTTCTCTCTCACTTTCTTCCTCTCCTTTTTCTCTCTCTCTTCCTTTCTTCCTCCAATTTCTCTCTCTTTTTCTTCCTCTCATTTTATCTCTCCTTTTTTCCTTCCGTCCTCTCTGTGTTCGCCCAACTTTCACTGCTCCCTTTAACCCTTCTCTTCCTTCTTACTCTGTTCCCGATATATTCCAACAGTTCCTTTCTCCTTTCCCATTCTCCTTTTATCGGTCATCTTTCAATGTCTCCATGTCACTTGGCCTTCTCTGCCCCACTCTCTCTCTCTCTTCCACTATCATGTGTTTCGTCTTGTTTATTATTAAACAGGATTCTCCCACTTTGCATCTCCCTTTCTACCATTCTGATTTCCCTGTCTGACGCCCACTTTGTCTCTCATCCTGTCATTCTCCCTTTTCCCCCTTTCCCTTCCTCATTTTTCCTCCCATTTTTGCCTCCTCTGACTCTCTCTGACAATAATCAATCCTTTCCCTTTTTCTCATTCATTCAACTCACACCTCATAGTAGTCCCCTCCAAAAAAAATGTGTTCTTTTTTCTTTTGTAGCAATATAGCAATCACAAATGTTACTCAGTCACTACAATTGCTGTTGTGTAGTTGAAAAGGGACGTCCACTAACAGAAAAAAAAATTTTTTGTTGGTTAGAAGAGGGGGAAAACATCTTGCCAAACGTCTTATGTCATTCAATGCTAAATTAATTTAACCTCCTCGTTCCTACCCCTTTTTCCATAGTCAATTCAGATTAGAGTGTGTAATGCCCCTACTACTAACTACTACTGCGCTATTACAACTTACTACGTCTCCTTTACTACCAGTTTTGGGTGAGTCACCAAAGGGGAAGACGATGTGTCTTGGTTAAAAAAAAATGTTACAAAAAAAAAAGGATTGGACGAAGAATAATACAGATTGCTTTAGCATTGCAGGAGCAAGAAAAGTCAGAAAAAAACGTAAGTAGCGCCCATTTGCTACTGAATGGACTGTTGTAATAATTCTTCTCCCTGTCTTTCTGTCTCTCTCTCTCTCTCTCTCTTAGCCCTGTATAATATCCAGTTACACATAATTACAATTAAAATCAATACTTTTATTACCACCGAAGCATACATGCCAATGGTACAGGGGCCTATATATTCCCTCCTTTTTTTTATCATCAAACAAAAACGGCCCATAAACATACAAAAAAGGGTTAGATGGGGAAATGTATATGGGAGAAAATAGGTACATATATGCGTACATATAGATATACATGTATAGAAAGGGAAAACAAATGTCTTCCTCGTAGGAAATCATTATTATATTAGAATTATATTTTTTTTGCTATACAATTTTACTATTCCCCCTTTTGCCCCATATCGTCATATCTCTCCGAATAGGAAAAAGACCTTTTGGCTCCAAAGGGTTTATTTCCATAGGCATAAAAACCCCCTTGAGAAGCCCTTTCGTGCCAAAATGCCACAGAAAGGAAAAGGTGGAAAAAAATCCATTCCCACCACACACGTGCATTTATTCGCAATAATTATTTCTCTCTCTCTCCTTCTCTTGTAAGAATTTCGCTCCTGTTCAAAAAGGTACATGTGTGTGTCGTACATATTTTTCGTAAGGGGTAAATGTAGCCATAGAAATTTTTAATAATCATATAACACTAAATAATTATAGGAAAAAAAATAAAATGTTTGGTTTTTGCACGATACATGCCCGTGTTTGGTGTTTCACACGAAAAGGGTTAAAGGAAAAGAGGAAAAACAAAAAGAAATAATAAAACAGAAGGGGCTTGAACGGTAAACATTTATGAAGAAATAATCTATCTAACAATTCCTTCCCATTAACGCCATATTGTAGTGCCCTTTAGCATCTGCAGTATTTCCTATTTCTTCCCAACATTACATGTGCACCTATACACTTTGCCAACCCTCTTTGATATGCAGTTATCGATTAGAGTTGCCAAACATATTTTTTTATATATTTATTTTATTAACGATCCACATTTTATTCTGGCATGTACAGGGTGGCTCGGAACTCTTGGGGAAAAAATATTTGCTTGATTTAACCGAAGGCAATCATTTTCTAAGATGTTTCGCCTTTCTATATTATACATATACCTTCTTCATTTAGAAGTGGACACCGAGCGTATTTTAATTTAATTTGCACAATTTAAATGATAATTTAAATAATAAAATGATTTTCAATTATTAACTTGGAATAATTAAGTAAACAGTAAACTAATATTTCACAATTACAGCTGTCCGACGCAAAATTTGCTTGATGTTCTCCATTATTATTTATTATCCAACGATTGTTAGTTTTAGGCTTTTAGGTGTTGGAATTTTTCTTCAGACTGATACCCAGGAATTTTTTTTAATTAGCCCGTTTTTATGCAGTTAATCCAGCTTCTAGTAAACATAATTTTTTTTAAATTGACTAATCCACGGATTTTCACTTTCAAAATTACCCCATTTTTATCCCGGAGCCGTGATTCATTTAAAATTAATTATGCATGTCAAATTTGCTTATAAATCCTTGCTTTCCCTTTTTTTTAAATTATGGGATTACATCTATAATTTAGCTATCTTAACATTTTAATTACGAAAACATGTCCATCATTGCAGTACAAAATAAAATATTAAAATCAATAAAATATTAAAAACAATATAATTTTAAACTCAATAAAATTTTAAAAACAATATAATATTAAAATCAATAAAACATTAAAAACAATAAACTATTAAAATCAACAAAATATTAAAAACAATACCTCCACATTTTGAATCATACTTCCCCTCAAATGAATCGATTTCCACCCGGAACCTCTAAAGATCGTCTAAAAACAAAATATGCCCAGATCAAAACCGGTTTGAGATTATTCAAAGCATCATTTCCCTTGAAAAACATCATCAATTCCCTAGTAAAATGCACCCAAAATTGGATACGCAAAAATAAATGCGTAAAAATAAATATGCGCAATTGACCCCCCCCCCCAAAAAATGCGGACAAAAAATTAATTCCAAATTCAGTGGCCGAAATGCGTTCCAAAAAGGAACAAAAAATAGGGAATTTCCATGCTTTGAAAATTGATTTCAGAAATATAATTTCTAAAAAAGAATCTTCAAAATATCTGCGTATATTTGGACCATTATTTTTAGAAAAAACGTTCTAGAAAAATGGGACAACAAAGAGACGAACGGGGAAGCCTTTAAGAAAGAGACGTTATTGTTTTGAGATGACTCAAACACAATTCATTTTTACCTTGGGCCTTCCTCTCGCATTTTGCGCATGTGAGAGGATGACGTCATTGAGTCAGGTATGGTTCCATATAGGCAAAAAAAATAGTATGTATGCACCTACCATATATCCTTGGGCCGGGCCCTATACTTACATACGGGAGCGGGCTATATATGAATGGGAAAGGCTCTCTATAGGCTCTGCGAATCTTTCCCATAAGAAATACATGGGCCGTTTTTTTACTATGGGGAAAATCCTATATATTTTTCCTTTCTGAAGGAGACTCGGCATTCTCTCTTTTTTCGCTCGGCATTTGTTGGGCATTCCCCATGCAGTTTATACGAGAAACTCCAGTAGTTAGTCAAGTCAGTTGAAAAATCGAATCGAAAGGGGGAAGAAAATATTAATAGTGTCTAATTTTTTTTTTTTGATTTTCCCCAAAAAAAACTATATTTATAGTCGTTTTGTCCAAAATGTATTTCAAATTTTGATCCATTTTGAGAGATTTTCTTTTTTTTTTTTGCGGGGAAGAGAGAGAGGGAGAGAGAAGGTTTTGCTTCTAACCAGGGCAGAGTCATTTGTCAGAATGACCAGGGATCAGGTAGATTTCAAGTGGTTTTGATTATTTAACTATAATATTATCATCATTAGTAATATTAGTATTATAGGCCTTTTTTTTCACGTATGATAGAGCAGGAAGCAGATTTTTTTATATACCTCACACCTTTATAGATAGAAAAAAAAATAGGAGGATATAGCTTCAAGTTTTTATAAAAGGGTAGGTCGGTTGTAGAATTTGTTAATAGTGATCTGTTTGGGGATTTTTTAATTGTGTTCAAGTTCCAGAAAGAAGAAGGGGAGGGGATTTTTTGGTCTCACAACGAAATATTATAAAATTCATGGTGTCCTCCGAGGATCTGATCACTTGGTCAAGATTCAGTTGGGGGGAAACAAGTGTGTGCTAATGTAAAATATAAAAGAGAAATCAAAATATTATATTTAATTTATTATTCAAACAAATCAAAAAGGAATTATTCTACAACGACACGG
Source organism: Disparrhopalites patrizii (assembly GCA_034698585.1). Taxonomy (NCBI): domain Eukaryota; kingdom Metazoa; phylum Arthropoda; class Collembola; order Symphypleona; family Sminthuridae; genus Disparrhopalites; species Disparrhopalites patrizii. The sequence continues at coordinate 19,898 of JAQGBT010002423.1, read as the reverse complement.
AAACAGTTTTTGCCTTAATAGAGTGTAAGGATATGAAAACGTGAATTTTTTCTCAATATTGTTATAGAATCGTGTGAAATTTTTGGGGAAAATTTAGTGAGGGGTGCAGATTATTTTATCAAATTAATTAGGTCTTCTGTGTCAAGTCAATAGGGAAGACTTTTATTGGACCTTTTGTAGGGAGATTTATATTTTTCAGGGTTTTCTTCAACCGACTAAAAAATAGCCGTTGATGTTAAGTGAGAATTATTTGGGGGCCTTATTATACTTGTATTTGAGTGTTTGATTTGGAAACTTGTGTTTTATTTTCCTTCAACTATTGTTACTTTTGATTTTGATCTTGACTTCATTTCTTCAACTTTTGTTTTTATTTGTTTTGTTTTTTTTTGTTTTGTTTTCAGAAAATTTAATTCAGAGCAATCACGGTAGACGTGACAGGACACGAGTAGAGAGAAGAGAAATTCCAAATGTGCTAGTACATCATTTTAGACATTGTTACCTAAACTAATTACCAAAATTGTATTATGTAGCCCATACAGGGACTTGTAAGGATAACCAAGAAGAAAATTCTAACAAGAAGCAATTATTTTTTAGTCATGAAATTCTACTACTACTGTTACAGCTTTAGGTGAACAAATTGTATAAAAAAAGACACAGTTCTACAAAATCTAAAAACAAACAAAAAAATAAGCTACTACAACTACATTGTTATAACACTGGCCAAGTGCGCTTGTAGTCCAAAAATATACTGTTTGCCTTAAACGAAATTCCTTATTCCGTTCCGTAAAAATTTTTTTTACTGAGTTACTACTAACTACTTAGGAATATTAAGGTATTTAAAATAGGGAGCAAGGGAAGTGATTATTTTTGTAGTCAATCATGGCAAAGTGGAATTGGAAGTTCCTCTTTCTTGGATTATTACTACTTCAAGTAACTTTGGTAAGTTCAGATTTAAACAAATTACTACAATTCAATTTTCATTGTTTAGCGATATAAGTTGTGATTGGGATTTCCATGAATCGTCATTGTTTTGCGTCGGGCAAAGCTTGCAATTGTGGCCAACTAATTAGTTGTAATTGTGGCCACCCACCAATTTAAACAAGAACTATGTGTAATGAATAGTTGTGATTGTGATTTCCATGAATCATCATTGTTTTTGGTAGAGTAAAGCTTGTAATTGTGACCAACTAATTAATTGTAATTGTGGCCAGTGGCCACCCATCAATTTAATTAAGAACTATGGGTAATGAAGAAAAGGATGTAAAATTAAGACGACTAGTGCCTGACTATATTATTCATTAATTGTGGCCGGCAAATTCATTAAATTGTAAAATCAAAAACTTTTCAAAGTTTATCAGGGGCCATTCAAGTATTAACTTAACCTGCTCATTTCTTTTTTTTTCTCGGCTTTTCGGAATTATTCAACCAGACTGTCAGGATTACCCGACATATATTAAGTCTGTAATTACTTACAATAATATTTTTTTCATAATTATTAATGTTTGCCACAATTGAAGATGGGAGTGGTCACAATTGCATGCAAATGACCGCAATTTGTACTGTCTTACAAATAATCATAATATGAAATCGGCGAGGAAAAATTTAGTACATATTTTTTAGGGATAGCTTAAAATGCTACATATTAGAACCCTGTCTTCAAAATTCTTTACTTAAACCACAGCGGAAGCAAACAAATTTAAAAGAAACACGTTGCAAAAAATTGGCCACAATATTACCCTATGTTTGTTGTGATGTGCTGGTTCACTGCTATTCCATTATGCCGTGCGAGCAGTGGCTATGTGCTAAAGAAAACGCGGAGAAACTCGAGAAAGTAGTGCGGGTTACATTCTAGAATTTCTCCAGAAGGTGGACAAATCCTTGGGTGTTGGCATTTTTAGATTTGTCCTGTTACCCACCGACTCCGATGCGGTATGACAGAGTTTATATTGAGAAAAGGCTCTTTCCTGAAGGCTAAATCTCTGTTAACCTTCTAGTATACATTTTGTATATTGTGCACATTAGTGTTTTACGCATCTCTCGTGTTTCCCCACTAAGATTTTTTTTTTATCAAAAGAAAAATCTTACAGCAAAGACGTATTTTATATACTTATATTCCGTCTTAAATACTAAAACTTTTACTATATCCTAATGCATCCGTGACGTAGGTTGAATCATTGAATCACACGAATGCCAAACAAGATCAAGCCAGAGAGCCATGACTCATGACTCTTTGCCAACATTATACTTATACTATAAAATACACATGTATACAAGTTTAAATATACATTTTTTGGGGGATGAGATTTATTATAAACAATCTCATGCCTTGTACTTTACATGTTATAACTCTTTCTCAAGCAATAAAAGAGATTTCCAAGCTGCAGCATATTAGAAGCTGGCATCTTCCTCATCGTATGAAGAACTGGTGAATTTCACCATATCCGCGTTTATGTCGTTTTAATTCATTTGTGGGGGGAGGAATATGTAGTCATTAAAAGTAAATTATTTCGGAACATGGAATATCTTGATCGTTACTTTCCCAAAGGTTAACAATTTTAACAAACTTGGGTTGGCTCATTGCTAGTTTTTACGCTAGTCTGAGGAGGAAGTTCATGAGGCAGGGTTAGAGTTAAGTAAGTTATTTATTATTATACAATGTTACTTCGCTCTATCGTGTCAGCTAATTATCCTTGTCGGTTTGATGCTCGCGTGGATTCCACAATTTTTTTTTGTGGGACTCTACGCAGACTACACAATATTGGTTAATATGTACTTAAAACATATATTTATCATTCTTAATTCGTGACATCATATTTTTTTGAGCAAAAATGGAGTAAATACCAATGTAATTCCACCCAACTTAGTAATTGTTTGCCATTAGAGGGCTCAAAAAACATGAATTGAAGAATAATTTCCTTTCACATAGAAACCCAAGAGGTGCAATGTTGGGTGCTAGTTCATATTACGCGATTCTCTGGGGTCAAATCTCAATGGCAATGACAATAAAAGGGCATGTTCGTTATCACAAAGGGCTGGAGGAGACACCAGGATGGGAAATAATTTTTGTTTTGTATGATGCTGTCAGATTTTTCAATGGGGATATGTGATCATGTACTTAATATAAAAAAAAGAAGGATTGAGCAATTTCCCATAATTTTCCCTCTTCTGGTTTCGTTATGGCGTGGTATTGGTGTAAGATTCACGTTAAATTCTTGTGCAATTTGCTGTTGGTGCGGCAGCTATTAAGTTTTTTTTTTGTCTCTGCCTTATGATGTATGTAATGGTAATGTGTTAATGCTGTATACAGAATAAGCTGCTGTTATGATTCGCTCATCTTTCGACGGTTATTATGATGTGTCAGGGCAAGGCAGGGAATTGCCGTACTTGATAGTTGTAAAAACTCAAAAAGTAAACGAGACGGAAGATGAAGGAAGGCCATGTATTTTTAAATGATATTGGATCCATTTTCGGGAATATATCCAAAAAAATGTAGTAGTACAACTTGGTAAAGGTCATGTTATTGCATTTACCGAGGTTTTTTTTTGTGCTTTCTCTCTCTCTCTTTCTTTCACCCTTTTTCTCGGATGGTTTCAACTGCAGGAAACATGAACGTGAAAGTTGTAGACGTATGAATAATTACACCATTCAACTTCGTTTCAGGGATTTCCTCAATGCTCGCAGATGTTTTTCAAACACGAGCCAGGATGTATAATCTGTTTTTTCTTCTTCATCTCGAACGTATGTGTGTAAAATGACAAGGCTTTTTTTTTGGAGAAGAATAGCTCCATAACGTCATCTTGTAAAAAGAGGGCTTTATTTCCGAGAGAATTTTCTTTATGATCCCTGTATTTTTCCTAAGTCGGGATTATTGTCTGACATTAATCCATATATATATACTTCTCCGGCATTTTTTTGCATGGTTGGACTCCGGATTATTCTTACCTTGGAAGGGTTTGTTGAACAAACATTTTTTTTTTTTTATTAAACCCAACAACTCCGAGTCTTGCACGTTTTATAGTCATTGTAAATTTATTACCTTGTCTATGATACCTCTGAGCACCAGGGAAAATAATTATTGTGAGAAGATTTTCGTACATGTTTGTTAGGGGGATGAGAACAAAAAAATTTTTATACAGGTAAAACATATAACAAAGTCATAAGGTGATGGGAATTTTTTGGTGAAGTGGCTTTTGAAGTGCATGCAGCCAACAAGAGCAAAAATGGTGTATACTAGAAGAGAAAAGTTGCCATCATAACCAGACGATGGTTATAATTGCGCAGTGTAGCGATTATGCATTTTTTAGAGCATTACATAAGAGCTCAAATGAAAATGTTGAAGTTTATGTGTGGACATGGAGGTGGCACAAATGTGAAAATCCTACATGGGACTTCTCTTTCTTTTTCCTTTTTTTTTATTCTTTGTATAAAATGTTAGTTTGTGTGTGCACAATGGTTGGAAATGATCGGGAATTATTTTTTAAGTAGTTTTTGCTAAAGAATGAGTGGACGTCATTCTGAACGAGGTAAACACACTGGTTGTTGGGAAGGACTATGGGGAGTTTTAGTGGTAGTGGATGACAAAAAAAAAATGGGGTAAGGGTCATGGTAAAGATAATTTTCGCGTGTGTAGTCAACCTAGGAACGTTATGCGTACTGCATATACGGAGTTATGCATTTATTATGAAGGGAAAATGCCGACTGACTTTTTCCTTCAAGGCATTCTTCTTGTTTTGCCACGCATAAGTAAATGAACAATGACAACTGAGTGTTTTTACAGCAGGGGAGAAGGTGGGCTAGAATTGAAGGCATGGGAGAGTGAGCGAGAGGGAGAGAGAAAGGAGTGAATGTTTGCTAGGAATGCTTAATTACTACTGTTTGGCATACCATCAACCATCATTGATTTACGATTATCTCTTTGTATGCTTACTATAGATCAAATCTGAAGAGCTTGAAACAACTACAGTCACACCGACCGATATTATTGATGAGCTGCCTGACCATGAAGAGGCGGTTCCTGCCTCATCTAAGGAAGTTAATCACTTGCGAAATAGTTCAGCAGAGGAGAGTCATCATGAAGATCCATTACTAGATGATCACGAAGAGCACCATGACGAGGAAGATGACTACTCATCGGGAGAGGAAAATGAGTACCATAGGAAATTTGACCCAAATATTAATTATTATCAGAAAACGCCGAAGATAGATGACGGCGAGCCCCACTGTGTCATGTACAAGAAATGCACGGACACACTTAACTGTGTATACTATGGACCTCCACAAGAGCTAGACGAAGATAATTTAGAGACGCTGAAACAATGGTGTCCGGAATTAGTGGAGCAATATGGAAATAAACTCTGTTGTTCAGGAGAGCAAATCATTGATTTGACTTCCAACTTGGGATTACCTCAAGGAATCGTAGGACGATGTCCGTCTTGCTATTATAACTTCCGCCAAAATTTTTGTCATCTTACCTGCAGCCCCATACAATCAACATACATGAAGGTGAATGAAACCACTGGGGAAGAGCCAAACTTGGCTATTACCAAGTTGGATATTTTTACTGCGGAGGATTATGTGCAAAATACCTACGATTCCTGTAAAAACGTCATCATGAGTGCAACGAATGGTCCAGCCATGGATTTGCTATGCGGTGCTTGGGGTGCATACAGCTGCACACCACACAGATGGTTAGATTTGTTACTATAAAACATTTCGATATTAGTGCTGCAGTTTGACTGCATCCGATCTGAGTATGATTTTTTTTATTACCTGAAAATACTATGTGGTTTTGCTTATAAAATTCTGTCTACACTCTCTAGGTTTGACTATTTGGGATCAACCAGCAATGGTTTCTCACCCTTTGATATTTTTTTCAAATACGTTGAACAACCTGACGACGCACCAGAGTATCAGCCTTTCAACTTCACTACGACTTCATGTGGTGAAATAGCACCCGTAAGTTTATTCGAAATCCCTGAATACCAATTATTTTTCCGCGTCCAAATAATGAACTGTGCATACAAAACCTGTAAAGCAGTGTAAACTGTCCTAACAAAGCATGGTGTGAGTATAGTATGGTGAAACCATGTCAAACTAATAAAAATTTTGCTACCGTATTCTAGGGTTCTAGCCGTGCCTGCTCTTGTGTTGACTGTATCGATTCCTGTCCAGCACCTCCTCCTGTAGTGCCTCCACCAGAACCGTGGTTAATATGGGGAATAAAAGGTTTTTACGTAGTTATGGCTGTGGTCTTCATCTTGGGAACAATAGCTATTCTCTCGTTAGTTTTCTTCTCCCGACGTTCCGCAACCAAATACCAAGGAGGAAGTCGTACAAAGGGTAAAGGTATGATGCACGAGCCTTTGGTAGAAGTTTCTCTTACTTATTTTGACGTGTTTATGAGAAGCAATGAAACAAGGACTGTATGTAAATAAAATAATTCTCTTTTTATTGTGCAGGAGAAAGTAGCCGTATCGGCCAAAGACTTGCTTCCAGTACAAATAGTTTGTTTTCTGAAAATCAAGCTAGCACCGGAAGCGACCAAAGGGTATCAGATTCACCAAGTGAGGGAAACTATGAAACCAATTATTCTCAATGTAAGTTAGGTTATTAAATGTTTCTGTGAACATACAAAACTAAGACGCATTTCTTGCTTCGTTATGGCATGTGGTGTTCACCTTTCTTTATTTCGCCTCTGCAGATCATTTGAGCCTTATTGAGTCAATGGGTATTGGTTTTGAAAGAGCTATAAAATCTTTCTTCACTGCTCTGGGAACCGGTAAGTTGTTGTCACATGATTTTTGGGTTCTGCACTGACTGATTTACATTTTAAATTTTATCATTATCGTAGTATTGTTAGTAATACACATTTTAATTTATTAATACGTAATGTGGAAAAGGTATTGTGAGTTGCAATTTATTCATATTGTTTGTGTTACAGCATGTGCTCATCATCCGTACTTGGTGCTTCTTCCGGGTATCGTCCTCACGCTTGGCCTCTGCAGTGGTATTGTGTACCTGGAAATCACGACCAATCCTGTTGAGTTGTGGGCATCTCCCACTTCTCGGTCTAGATTGGAGAAAGATTATTATGACAGCAAATTCGAACCGTTCTACCGTACAGAAATGATAATCTTGCATGTCAATGACACAATTCAGTTGCCGTATTTTAACTACAACACCAGCTTGGGAGAAGAGGAATTCGGACCCATTTTCCACAAAGAATTTATGAGAACAATTATTGACCTGCAGAACAATATTACGCACGTAGTGAGTGTCATTTAAGTGCTTAATTTTATCTAGTACTATCCTATAATTGATAACGATAATCACATGTTAAATGTTAAAGTAACATGAATGTTAAATTATTTTTTGAAGCTTGTATCGAAAAACAATATCACGTTGGGAGACATCTGCTTTAAGCCTCTCGCCCCGGAAAACAACCATTGCACCATAATGTCAATGTGGGGTTGGTGGCAGAATAACAGAACTCTCATTGACGATGTTGGCGAGCAGAGAAACGAAACTTATTTGGACCATTTCAAGTTTTGCATTAAAAATCCTACTGCTCCCAAAGACAGCACAGAGTTGCACCAACCTTGCTTAGGAGAATACGGGGGTCCTATCGATCCAAGTGTCGCTTTGGGAGGATTCTTGAAGGATGGTAAGGAGACAACAGTTAAGCTCATGATAATATTTCTAATAAGAGAAAAAAGTTTGCTGATACATACTACGTTTCAATTTGCAGGTGAAACTATGTCTGCTGATGCCAAATACCAGATGGCAGATACTGCTATCATTACTTTCATTGTCAGTAATAAATACGAAAAAGCACAACTGAATGCAGCTTTGGACTGGGAAACAGCATACGTTAAGTTCATGCAAGAATGGGTGAAATCAGCACCGAACTACATGGATGTGTCATTTAGTTCAGAAAGAAGTATTGAAGACGAACTGGAGCGAGAAAGTCAAGGAGAAGTATCTACTATTCTTGTTAGTTACATTATTATGTTTTTGTACATTACCGTCGCGCTCGGAGAGAACAACTCATTCTCGAGACTATTGGTAAGCTTTTTGTTTTCTTATATAGAATATATTGCGAATCGTTATTCTTTAGAACGTGGAACGAGCTCAGAATATAAGTATTGAATTCCTGTTTAAATTTTTTAGATCGACAGCAAAGCCACTCTTGGCCTTGGAGGAGTTACAATTGTGTTGACATCCGTGGCTTCTTCAATTGGCATTTTCGGCTTCTTGGGAGTGCCTGCAACTCTCATCATCATTGAAGTCATTCCGTTTTTAGTACTGGCTGTTGGTGTTGACAATATTTTTATTCTTGTGCAAACCTACCAAAGGTCTGTGCGGTTACCGAGTGAAACTCGCCATGAGCATATTGGGCGAATTGTAGGGGAAGTGGGACCGTCGATGTTGCTATCGTCTGTTTCAGAATCAACGTGTTTCCTTTTGGGTGGTCTCAGTGAAATGCCGGCTGTCCGTGCTTTTGCCTTCTATGCCGGTGTTGCCCTTATTATCGACTTCCTAATGCAAATTACCTGCTTTGTGAGCTTGCTAGCTATAGATTCCAAGCGTCAGGAAAGCAACAGATTTGACATCTTGTGCTGGTAAGTGTCTACAACTGTCACGAAAGTTATTAGCTAGTGGCATAAGGATTAGTTTTAATTGTTTATTTTTCATTGCAGTATTCAATCCTCAAAGAAAGCTCCGAGTCACCCTGCTCAGGATGGAACTGAAGCAGAAGAAAAATCTCCTTCTCTACTATACAAGTTGTTTAAACATGTGTATGCTCCGTTTGTACTTAAATTCCCGGTGCGAGTTGGTATCCTGATAATCTTCTGGGGTTGGTTTTGCTCATCTGTTGCTGTCCTACCGGACATGGAAGTTGGTCTGGATCAGAGATTGTCTATGCCAGAAGATTCATACGTTCTCAAGTATTTCGAAGGCATGTTTGATTACTTATCAGTCGGGCCTCCAGTATATTTTGTCGTGAAGGACACTGGACTAAAGCTCGACGAGCATGAGGATCAGGACCTCATTCGAGCTGGTGTCAATGCATACAGTATGGTGTCGCAGATTTATTCTGCTAGTAGAAGGAGCAACGCTACTTACATAGCCAAACCTACTGCGAGTTGGCTGGATGATTTTATTGACTGGGGCCATAATGACAACTGCTGCAAATATAACGCTAGCACTAATGGTTTTTGTGCAAGTTCTGCCCCATCCAGATTGTAAGTCGTTGTTCGACATTGCATCATTTTTAACATTTCTTCAACTAACATTTTCTTGCTCGATGTGTATCAAATCCAAACTACAATGAATTTTTGTTATTGCAGATGTCCATCTTGCAGTTGGAATCATCCTGATGCTGATCATCTCTCAGAAGACGATTTTGACAAATATATCTCCTTCTTCCTTCAAGATAATCCTTTTGATGAATGCCCCAAAGCTGGGCATGCTGCGTATGGTTCGGGCGTAACTCTAAAAGTTAATCAATCGACTGGCTACGCTAAAGTTGGAGCCAATTACTTCATGACTTACCATACTATTCTGAAAACATCCCAAGACTACACTAATGCTTTGAAAGAAGCGAGAGTACTCGCTGACAACATTTCGCTGACTCTGAATAACGGTAAGTATTTTCTATTTTCTTTGTTGCAATAGACATATGTTGTGATGACATACAAATATACAAAAAATACATAATGACTATTTTCTTTCTCAATTTTCTCTATACAGGCAGCAAAACCGGCCCACACGATGTATTCGCGTACTCAATTTTCTACGTTTTCTACGAGCAGTACGTGACAATGTGGACCGATACCCTGACTAGTCTTGGAATTTCAATGGGAGCTATTTTCATTGTGACCTTCTTGCTCACAGGCTTTAATCTGCAGGCAGCTTGTATTATTCTCTTACTTATTACTCTCATCGTATCCAATTTGGGTGGACTGATGTACCATTGGAATATTTCTCTTAATGCCATCAGTCTTGTTAATCTGGTCATGGTATGTGTTGATACTATTTTTTGAGCACCACTGTTTATGGCATTGTTACGTTACTCTTTTTCTCAAATATTAATTTGGAAACACTATGTTTTTGCTTATTTTAGGCTGTGGGTATTAGTGTTGAGTTTTGCACTCACATTGTGCATGCGTTCCTTGTTTCAACTGAGGCTTCAAGGTTGGAACGTGCTAGAGATTCCCTAGTAAACATGGGGTCGTCTGTACTCTCAGTAAGTTGAATTTTAAAAGAAACACCTGACTACCATCCACTGTGACTGTATGTAGTGATGTTTGACTGGCTGCTAAGCTTTAACATTAACCTTTTTTTTCTGTGCAGGGAATTACTCTGACAAAATTCGGAGGAATCATCGTCCTGGGTTTCGCAAAATCGCAAATATTCCGCATATTTTATTTCCGAATGTACTTAGGCATCGTCCTGATCGGTGCTGCCCATGGTTTAATTCTCCTTCCTGTTTTACTGTCATTCATTGGACCCAAAGTCCACATAAATATGGTCAAGTCAAGGAATATTCCATCGAGACACTTATAAAAACGAATGGTAAAACTAAAGTAAAAAAGTATAGTAAAACAAGTAAACTATTATTTATATGTATTCATTATTTAAACAACATCGTGTACTTTCAGTAAAAATTCCAGTTTTGACTCTCAAACTATGGTTAAAAAGATTGTAATGATTTTGATGTGAGCTGGCACGTGGCCAGTATAATTATTATATGATTACTATTATTATTTAACACTGCTGCGCAAGTACTACCAAAAAACTTCCGCGAATGAATAACTATTATTTGTGTGGAATACGATAAACTTAAAAAAAAATATATACGCGTGTAATAACATTACTATATATTATTACGCCAAAATAAGTTCTTGTACGTTTGTATCCAATGTATTCCTACTTACTTTATTACGTGTGAAATGTTTATATACCGTTGTGTGAGCATGATAATGATGAGAATATGTGAGCATGATTATCTTTTCTCTCTCTTTTTTTTTGTGAGTGTGTAATATATACAAAGTAATTCATTTCAGTGTCATATAATGGTTATATAGTTACTTCCAGTCTTTTTTTTTGTTCGTGAATTCGTATTACTACATACTCTTAAACTATTATAATTTTTGTATTTTTTAATTTAAAAAACGAATGTGATGAAGCAAGTAAGAAACCTTATTACTTTCACATTGTACTTGATACTAGTTGCAAAGGTGAAAAAAATTGCAAGATAATGCAACTAGTGAACTCTGTTGTCTATGCATGATATATTGTAATGAATGAGAGAGAGAGAGAGAGAGAGAAACAAAAGTGTGCAGGATACTCTTCTACTATTATACATTATAATAACATTGTACTGAGCATCTCGAAGGCTGTATATTTAGTAAAAAATAAAAAAAAGAGTAAATTATTTGTGGAACAAAAGGGAAGCAACGTGAATATTCCTTTCCCAATTAAATGCTCTTCCAGCTCATCTGAGAATTTATTCATGGGAGAATGCATACATGTGTCAATATAAAAATATACCTAATCCTCTCCAGATTGCACAGAGGCAGTTTAGAAGGGAAATAATTACTGTTGACACTTCTCATCTTTCCCTCGCGGTAGCACTTACATACTTAATTCAATGATGTTGTGTGTAAATGCAAAAATCGTGGCAACATGATCGGGCGAAAAAAAAACAGACAGAGAAAGGACGAGGGAAAGATATGGGAAACATGACATGGTCCTCTAAAATTTCACATAAAACATATTGCCACTCAAAGGGCAAGTGTGTGACTACTAAATTCTCCAAAAGTAATAAAAAAAACTGATGATAAATTGCACAGAGAGAGAGGCTCCTGCAGAAATAACCTACTGACTTTTATGTAACCCCGCAGATTGAAATGGAACGTCATTAAACCATTTCAACTTGGTAGTTAAAACTATTTTTTTTTGAATCAAATATCATTTGTCGATATCGTAATAAGAGATTGGTAAAAAAAAAAAAGTGCGGAGAAAGAACCTCGTCCGTTTAACTACCGTCATTTCGTCTCCATTTTTTTTAGTTTCCCATGAAATATATAATGATTTGCCGTTTAATTTTATTTGACATTATTTTTAATTGTGCACTTCTATGGAGTAATGTTAATAATACAGTTGGCTGGGAACAGTTTAAAAGTGTCGGGGAAAATAACGTGTGAATTAAGACGGTGGAAGAATTACGGGGGTGAGCCTGTTTTCATTTATTTTAGTACCCTCAAAATAATATGACAGCCTCAAGTGTTTAATTTACACGGTAATCAATTTTTATTACTTCGTCATTTATTTTCTCTCTCCATTTATTTTGCCGTCGCTGCTTTTCTCCGCTTCTTTGCCTATTTCCTCTTTTTGCCTCTCTTTGCTTTCACCATGCGGCTCTCCACTTTCCCACTTTTACTTTCTCCATTTACGTTCTTCTACTTTCTCTTTCTCCGTATACTCTTCAGTTTCTATCTCTCCGTATTTTCTTGAACATCTTTTCTGGTTTGTCTTTTTTTCTTCAAGAACTTTTTCGGTTCATCTTATTTTCTTCAATTCACTTTTATGTTTTCTCTTTTCTCGGGTTTCTCTCTGAATTTTCTCCTGCGAAGTATTTTTCCCGCGTTTATTTTATTATTTTATAGCACTTATATTCTCTCAAATTTCTGAATTCTTTCTTGTTTGCACTTCCATTTGATCTCGCTATTTTATTTATTTTATCTGTCCCTATTTTCCTCTTTCTCTTACTATTTTATTTATTTTACCTGTCCCTATTTTCCTCTTTCTCTTACTATTTTATTTATTGTATCTGTCCCTATTTTCCTTTTTCTCTCACTACTTTCCTCGTTTTTCTCCGTCTGTGTATTTTTCTATGCTTTTCTATTTTTTCTTTCTATAAACATATTGTCCGCTATTTGTCTTCTCCATATTTTTTGTCTCTGTATTATTATTAATTTTCTCTTTCTCTATATTTTTTGTTTCTATTATTCTTAATTTTCTCTTTCTATTTCCCTTTTCTCTCTCTTTACCTTCGCCTATTTTGTTTCATTGTCGACGCTTTCCGGCCTATTTACATTATCTCTTTATTTTGCCCCTCGTCTCGATATCCATTCTCCCGTATATCTCTCGTTACTTTTACCTCATTTCCGTGATTATTTTCTGATCACATTTCAACTTCTTCGATTTCCTCATTTCTTCCTAATATTGATCCCTATTTCCCCCTCTACTTATATTTATGATCTCATGTTACGTACCCCATCCATTTATTTCATTCCCACTTATTTCCCCCGTCCAATTATCCCTCTCATTTATTCTCCGTCACTGGTGATAAGTGTCTGAATAAAATTGTTTATTTTCCCCATCCATATGTTCTCAAAACCCGCCCTCACTACAAAACACGGGAATTCCCGACATAAAGGAAAGAGATTGGGAAAAACTCCAAAGTTTTTCAATAAACTGAATAAATACAATATTCATCCCAATAGTATTTAATAGCACCCGGCATTTTTGGAACATGTCCAACCTCCATTGGCCTGTATCTATCAACCCACTCCCTCTGTGTAATTTTCCCTTCACACTAAAAAACAGAGCCTCTGTAAACATCGACAGTGGCGATCTTGTCGAGAAATATTAATATAAGTAAATATATATCTTATACTATAGCCAAGGAAAAAAAGGATCTTCCAAAAGAGCCCAGACACTTTCCTTGTATTAACTGAGCAAACACAAGAGGCTTTTAGGTACTCCTTCTCCATCCGGACTTATTACTATTCATCACATCACTATGTGAGAGCGTCTTCTGGCTGTCCCTCTCGGACAGCATTCCGCTTCTGTTTCCACCGGAAATTTCCGTGGGAACATTTCCCACGGGAATCATCCAACAAGGCGGAGTCCCGGCACGATTTTTGCAATCCGCCCTAAAACACACATTCTCCCAGGGGTCATCAGCATGGACTTTCACAAAGGGCGGGAAAAACGGGAGGGAAATCCGGGGAAATTCACCCCAGAAAAAAAAACAGAATTTTTAATTGGAGGAACATTGCGGGGAAGAATGGGAAGGAAATGTTTATGGGGCTTTGTGCAGTGGGAAAAAAGAGATACACGCAAGAGAGAGAGAAAAAAAGAGAGAGAGAGCGAGAAAGAGAGAGAGAGAGAAAGATCGTTTGCTTAGTTAGTAAGTAAATAATAAAAGCCCCCATGCCTCTCCTAAAATATGTGCATACATAAGCGAGATTTTGACAAAGGTAAAGGAGCAAAGATGAAGAACTCAAGTGGGCTGAACAAAAGTTCTGTATTTATAGGGAATATATTGAAGTTTTAACTTTATGTGGAAGCCCAGGGGAGAGAAAAATGATACTGAGAAGACTGATTGAGAGCGGGAGATGGAGCATCTTTGGACGATACTGTAATACAGTAAAAGATGATTGAGAGGCTGAGGATATAGGGATCCAATGAGGTGGATTGATACAAGCACTGTTGAAACAGGGAGAGGAGAATTGCGGTTACAAGGAGGGAAGACAGAGAGAGAGAGAGAGAGAGAGAGAGAGAGAGAGAGAGAGAACAAGAGAGAAAAAATCAGATGGAGAAGATACAGAAGAGAGGGAGAGGAAGAAAATTCCTTTGCAAGACCGGTGGTGGGAGAGTAAGTTGAGCGAAAGAACGAGAATGGTAGAGAGAAAGAGGGAGAGGAAAAGTAGAAAGGAGAAATAAAGAGAGACAGAGAGAGAGATACACAAGGCATTTCTGAAAAATAGGAAAGAGAGAGAAAGAAATAGGAAAATTAAAAGGGAAAGTGAGAGAAAGAAAGAAGAAAATTAAAAGGGAAAGAGAGACACGAAGGCACATATCGGGGAGATGGACAGAGATAAGGGCAAAGCTAAAGCTTACGGCGAAACAGGGAAATAAAGAGAAGGTTCAAGGGAAAGGAAGTAACAACAAAAATAGAGATAGTCCGTGGCAAATGAAAGACGGAAGGATCGAGACAAATTAAATGGAGAAAGACCGAGACAAATGAAAGAGATAAAGAGCAGAGAGGGCTGAAAGAGAGAAAGAAAGGAGAGAAATGAAAAAGAAAAAGTTACGAGAATCAGAAAGGAGAGAGAAAAAGAAGGGAGACAGAGACAGAGAGAAACAAAAAATGGAGATAGAAATGATAGAAGAATGGAAGAGAGAGAGAGAGAAAGAGAGAAAAATTGAAGGGAGAGAAAGGAGAGAAAAATTGAAGAGAGGGAGAGAGACAGAAACACAGGAAAGAGAGAGAGAGAGTAAAAAATGGGATAGAGAGCCTGGGAGAGAATACAAAGGAGGAAGAGAAAGCGAGCGAGAGGAGAGGAAAATAAAAAAAATCAGAGCTTGAAGGAAGAAAGAGACGAAGGTTAAACTCGAGGCCTACAAAGAGAAGATAGGAAAGAGAGAGACAGAGAAGTAGAGAGACATGCACGTGTAATAAAATGTATACATATCCCTACGTACGCCCCTGTAAATACACATCACCACCGACTACACGAGAATTTAGAAGGAGCCAGTAGAGCCAGAAGAGATGAAGATAGGAATGGGAAGGTTAAGGTTAAAGTATCATCATCACTGAAGATAGAATGGGAAAAGGTAGTCTTCTATATTCCTTTCTCCAATCTATACATACAAATATCCCAGACAAAAATCCATACATACATACCTATACCTATAGATTCCTCTCTCTCTCTCTCAAAAAGATGAAGAGAGTGACTAACTACTTACAAACTCCTCTCCTACCAGAATGAGAATAAAGAAAAATAAGGATGCGGTAGCATCGGATCAGCATGAGGGCCGGCCTGTACCAAATACACGCAGACACAGAGAACCTCTTTCTCTCTCTATCTCTCTCTCTCTCACGAAACAGCGAGACAGACCTCTGTGTACACACCACATAGATGTACATTAGAAAAAGCAGCTTCTTCCAAGCACTCCTCACATCTACAAAGCACACTCAAGTGTATAATGTATGCAGCTCATTTATTTGGGCAAAAGCATGCGAGCCAGCGAGAGGCAGAAACAGCGAGAGAGAGAGAGAGAGAGAGAGAGTCACAGAGATAAAGAGAGAACCAGTGAAAGAGAGAGAGCCAGAGAGATAAAGAGGAAACCAGCGAAATAAAGAGAGAGAGCCAAAGAGATGAAGAAGAACCAGCAAAAGAGAGAGAGCGAGAGCGAAAGAGAGAGAGAGAGAGAGAGAGAGAGAGAGAGAGAGAGAGAGATGAGGAGGAGAAGCAGAAGCACTTACCTCAACAGCAGCCACAGCAAAGAGCAGGGAAGCAGAAGCAGGAGCTTCCCTTGAATTAAAAGCACCTGTTCAATTTTCAAAAGAATTATTCTACTTCCACCTGTTGGTCAAATGATCTACCTGGTACACGGCAGAAGCTGGGCGAAGAGAGCGATCGACAGACCCTGAACGAGAGAGAGAGAGAGGTAGAACGAGAGAGAGAGGGATAGAACGAGAGAGAGAGGGAGAGAGAGAGAGAGAGAGAAAAGAGAGACTGGGAGCAAAGGGTTGAGCGAGGTACACAGAGGGAGGCTGAAGAGACGGAGCATTTGAGCTTCACAGAGGAAGATTGAGAGAGACGGAGAGGAGATTCAGAAGAGAGAGAGAGAGGGTTGAAAGAGAGAGAGAGGGTTGAAAAAGAGAGAGAGAGAGGGTTGGAACGAGAGAGAGAGAAAAAAAGATAAATTCCTTATAATAGTAGTGATGGTCTAGGTATTGGAAGAGAGAAGTCAGAGAGAGAGAGAGAGAGAGAGAGAGAGCGAGAGCTCCCCTTATCCCAGGCCTTATAGTACATAATGGCTTTGAAATATTTTTGTTATTGCTACCGGCACTTCAGGTGTGGCTTCTGTTTTTATTTGATATTTTTTATACACTGAAAAACTACCAACTTCTCTTTTCTACCCTACCTGTTTTATTTTTTTTTTATCCATGGAATCCCTAGCTACTACCTTTCCCCCCCTTTTTACTCATCTACTCTGGCTGCTGTTGCTGCTCAAGTACAACTTTACTACCTTTACTACCCTACCCTGAGAAAGACTTCTTCCTTTTTTTTATTCTCTTTCTCTCTCTCCCTCTCTTCTATCCTTTAATTTCTCCCTTAAAAATATATTTTTCTTCCCTGTGGTAACCTACCCTTTTTATATGCACGTTTTAGTGGGTTTGGAGACGGCGGAGAAGAAAAAAAATACAGGGAGCATCGGTGAGGAGCCTTTTTCTGAATTCCTTTTCATCTATGTAGGGAGAGCTTCCTTTTTTTTCTAATAATAATACGGGCTACTAGTAATAATAAAAGGAATTTTTATATAGGAGAAAGAGATCCCTTTTTCCAGAGGTAGACTTCTTCTTTTTTTTTTTTACTACTGGAGAATAAAAGGCCAAAGTGTGTTGGTATACAGGTTGAACAAGTGGAATGCATTTTTAGATCCTGGAGAAATAGAAAACAAGAACATTCCATTCCCGATCAGTTTTTTTTTTATTATACAAAAAGCCCCACACATAATCAAACTCTCTTTGTTCTCATTAAGCTACTATATATATTCCAAAGTGTTTTTTTTCCCTTCCTTGCGTCTTCCATTTATTCTTTGGAGTTGGATTGGGAAAGGGTTATATGATTTGGTCTGTATTTTATTTCTCGATTATTTTTTGGTGATATTTTTTGTCTTGTTATTCTCCAGTGTGACTGGACACTGCCAAGGGATCACGAGGATTTCATTTCGAGGTAATTACATTTTTTTTAATTAATTTTTTTTTTGTGGTGGTCATTTAAATCCCTTCTGGATTTGAAGACGCTTCTGGGATTCCGGGGATGCTGGCCTGATTTAGAAGGATTATTGGGGATTAAATTTATTGGAAGAGATTGGCTTTGGAGGAACGCGTCCATGTTTTTGGATTTAACTTTTTTTCTTTGGAGGAATATTTAAAACAAAAATTAATTGAAATTTTTCGAGAGGTATTTGGATGTTGAAGGAGTCAAAATTCGAAGTTAAAATTTGTAATTATTTGGAGGAATTTCTCAGCGATAATGGTGAAGGCTGGAGATTTTCCCGGGGATCTGCCGACGCTTGGCGGAATTATTTTTAGGGATTTTTAAATCGGATTTTTAGTGGACGAAGAGTGATATTTTTAGATTGATTTAGTATTGGAATTACAAGGGGTTCAAAGGGTATTGGAAAGGGAATATCTAAACGCATTGTGCCGGAGATTTGTTTAAAGAGAAAGCTTTTGGACGTGTCGTCGAAGCGGGAGAATTGTGGAAAGGAGCCGGGCATTTTGAAACAACCGGGATTTTTTTTAAATGGGCCGAGCTGGGCATTCTAAAGAAGGGAATTTTTTAAAAAAGGTTTGAGCTTCCTATTGTGGAGAATGGACAATTTTTAATGGATCAAGCTGACATTTTGATGACAAATTTTCAAAAGGGTTGAACCAGGCATTTGTAAGACAAATTTATAAATAAAAGTTTATCTGAACATTTAGAAAATAAATTTAAAAAAAAGGTTGATCTCAACATTTTGAAAACAATTTTATAAAAAAACGGGGCTCACCTCAGCATTTTGAATGAGAGCGAAAGGGTTAAACGGGATTTTTATTAACGCAAAGAAATTGGTTTAAAACAGGATTGAAAGTAGAATTGTAAAGTTTAAGCCAAAAGGATTGAAAAAGTTTTTAAAGACGGAGAATTTAAAAAAAAACGGGTTGAGCTAAGCGTTTTTGAAAGAGGTCAAACAAAGAGCCGAAAGAGCTAAGCAAAGATTTTTGAAGAAGAGAATTTTTTTGAAAGGGTTGAGCTGGATATTTTGAAGACATTTTTTCACGGGATTGACCGAAGAATTTTGGATCAGATAATTTTTTTAAAAGGTTTATCATAAGAATTTTGAATAGAGTGATTTTTATAAAACGAAGTCACCTCAAGAATTTTGAGACAAGACAATTTTTGAAAAGGATTAACCTAACATTTCAATAAGACAGTGTTTTAAAAAAGAACTTAACCCAAGCATTTTGAAGAAGGAAATTTTTTAAAAGAACTTAACCCAAGAATTTTGAAGAAGGAAATTTTTTAAAAGAACTCAACCCAAGAATTTTGAAAAAGGCAATTTTTTAAAAAGGGTTGAGCTGGATATTTTGCAGACATTTTTTGACAGGATTACCATACGAATTTTGAATAAGGCGATTTTTTAAAAAAGAAATGAACCCAATCATTTTGATCAAGACAATTTTTGAATAAGATTAACCCAAAAATTGTGAATAAGACAATTGTTTTCACGAGTTAACCCAAGAATTTCAAATTAGGCAATTAATGCGATTTTTAAAAAAAGAACTTAACCGAAGAATTTTGAAGAACGCAATTTAAAAAAAGTATATAATCCTAAGACTTTTGAATATATTTTTTTTTAAATAGTTAAGCTAGATAAGTATTAAGTTCTGAATATTAATCATTTTTTTAAAGGGTTAACCCAGACTTTTTGAAAGAGCATTTTTTTCACTGGGTTGAAACGGGGATTTGTAGATGTAATGAATAATTTTAAAAGAGAAAATTCATAGAAAAAAAAAAGGTTAAAAGGAAGGAAATGTCCTGGCTGTATATAATAATTAATGAATTAACTATGCTATTTTGTGTGGACTCAAACAGAGTGGTAAAAGGCTCATAGAGGAAGGATGTCGACGCCATTAAATTGGCAATTACTAAATCCCGGAGCGGCCCTGCTCACGCCCCAACAGGGTAGTTCGGGTGGTCCGCCGGGGGGCGGGGGCGGCGGGGGGAGTACAAAATCCCTGATGGACACCATGGCGATGGATAAGTTGACGTCTCAAAATTGCTACTTCAACCCCTTCCTCTACGGGATGTACGGGTCCGGGG
>JAQGBT010002422.1:0-24247 GCA_034698585.1 Disparrhopalites patrizii | reverse complement strand
TTCAGAAATAAATTTAGAAATAAATTCAGAAATAAATTCAGAAATAAATTTAGAAATAAATTCAGAAATAATTTCAGAAATAAATTTAGAAATAAATTACTTGGGAGATTTTGACGGATTTCAAATTAGCTTCGTAACTGTAATGTAGGAAAATTGTAATGATATTTGCTAATGCTCCTTGCATTTGGTCAGTATAAATATTTCTATGGGAGAAATCTCATTAACTATAGTAATAATTTAGGGGACAAAAATCATAAATCACATATGGGAAGAGAATTTGACTGGGATTTGGATCGGATATTTGAACGTCTGCCACTTTTGTGTGAAGTCAACGTGTGAGATTTCTGCCGTACAAAATTTTCCCTGTTCCAACAACCACGTGCTTTCTCCCGTATGAATGGGACATAGGACGTACCACACATTCCCGCCACCCACACAGAATTTTTTTTCCCCACGTTCGTAATTCTGGTAGATGATTGTACCATGAATTTTTCTGGTTGCTCAAAAGATTTGTTTTCGAATTTCAACTCTATCTACATTCAAAATTTTAATAAAAAATGCTAATGACGGAAATCCTTTTCCCTATAGCCTTCAAATCCTGCACTAAAAGTGAAGTGGTGTTATTTTGTTTTGAAAAAATTGACAAAAAGTGACTTAGATCGGAGAAATAAAAACGGTATTAAAATCGGAATGAACAGGAAATTTTTAACGTCTGCAATAAAAATGAACAGGAAATTGTGTTGTAAAAGAAAATTTAAAACAATTCAACAACAAATGTAGTAGTAATGGTTTTAAAAAATATATGCACGTATTTGCACTATAAAACGTTTTAGGACTTGCTATTTTACACCTTATCACGGTGATAAGATAAAAATAATGCTAAGGAAAACAAGACAAGGAAGAAAATAAATCGGAAAAGTGTCCTACAAATTGTCGCGAGATACAAAAATTCCTTTGGTAATAAAAAAAAACACACAATTGGTTTTGCTTTTCTAGGATACCATAAATGACGTCAAAATTCCTGGCTGACTGGAGAATTTCATTGCATTAAAAAAAAAAACAGTACACTGTCATTTAACACTGGCTACTAGCACAGGGGAAAAACAAATACAAAACAAATGGAAAACACTCACAGTATCACTTCACACGACCAGTACATACAACGGCAGATTACATAAATGGTAAAGTATAAAATGTGAGCGGCGGGAATATCACAAGGCACAAAATCTCTCCCATACGATATTCAACCAATATATAAAAATCAAAACGCACACTTCCTCAACGGGTTGAAAATTGGGAGAAAAAATCGTTTTTACCCTGAGACTTTTACGAGAACAAAAGTAAAATGGTATAAAAATACAAATTTATTCCATCCTCCAAAATACCCAATTAATTCCAACTCCCACAAAAAAAACAATTAGCGGAAACAATATGAATCTACATATAAACTGGCACTTGTAACTTTCTCATTACAATTACACCTTCCGGCCTTTCATTGATTTTTTTTTCAAAATAATTCCTCTGCTAATTTGAACCACTTAACCGACGTTCACATCCAATATTTATTTGTTCTTGCACTCTCCAAAATTTAATTTAGTTTTTTCCCTTTCTTTAAATATATTTAAAACATTTTTGCTAACAAATTATTTGTCTGCCCAAGTGCTTGCACACAAAGAGTTGCCTAATAAATCCTCTTAAAAAACAGGGAAAATTACACTAATTTCTTTTTTATGATTTTTTGGGTTAGTCTTTTATAACTATTTAATTGTATGATAATGGCACGAAATTTTATTGAAATACTCGTATACAATTTTCCCCTGCTGAATTTTGCACTCTCCCTTTCATTTTCAACTGACCTTCCAATAAGTTTACAAATTTTTTTTCTCCCCCAAAACAAAATCCTAACCACAATATTACATCCTAACGTGTAATCCCCCCAAAAAATGTCATTTTCTAAAAAAAATTTCACTTCCAACCCCTTCAAACACTTTTTTTTTTACTCTTCCAGGGACATCAACACAGAGAGAGGGAATGAATGAATATAATAAAAATATATACGGCCAAGAAATAACCATGTACAATTGAGGACACAAGGAGAAGTGTCAAGGGAAAAAGAGATAGAGATTAAGAGGAGAAAAATAGAAAGGGATGGAGGACTATTATTATTATTATTACGTGACAGGATAAAAAAATAAATTTGTACAAAGGAGAGGTAAAATATAGCTCCAAACCAGCTATATCTTTTGCAATGGACAGTGATTGTGTGTTTGTGTGTGAATGAGAAGAAAAAATAAATTTTCCTCCCTACTCTTCTCCTTCTTCTTCCTCTTCTGTTTCAAACAAGCACTGCACACACAGTGAGGAGTGAGAGGGAAATGTCTAGTAGTAAAATAAGAGAGTGATCGAGAGAGAGAGAGAGAGAGACAGAGACAGTGAGAGAGGAAAGGAGAGAGAGACAGTGAGGAATGATAACAGTAGGTAACTGTTGCGGTGGTGGTGGTGGAAGGCGAGTTTTATAAAAAGCCCATATAATAATGTGTGTAAGTTAAAGGGAAGGAAGGAGTTAGTAAGTATCTCTTTTTACTTCTTCTTCTTCTGCTTCGTCCCTCAATTTTTCGTCTGACTGTCCCAGTCTCGTCTCGTCTCTCTCTCTCTCTCTCCCTCTCTCTCCCCCTCTCTCTCTCCCTCTCTCTCTCTCTCTCTCTCTCTCTCCTTCTAACCACGAGTATCATTTTTTTCACATGCTTTTTCTCCAAGGGTGTGGTGGAATGTGCATCTCTCCCAGATTTTTTTAAATATTTCTTTCAAATACATATGTATACATACGTTTTTACAAGATGTACGTAAGTACAGAGCTTTCCTCTCAAAGCTACCCTTTCTTCGCTAAGTCTCTCTTTTATTCCTGTCTTTGATACATTCTGTAGTATTGGATAATAACTCTTGTACTCAAGGGGTGAGTTCAACCAACCACTCATCCCGTCTCTCTCTTTCTCCCTTTCGTTCTCTTTCTCTCTCTTACTCTCTCTCCTTTTCGTTCTCTTTCTCTCTTTTTTTCTCTCTTTCTCTCGTTCTCCCCTGTTTCTCTCTTTCTTTCGCTATCTCTCTCCACAGTTCATTTTTTGTTTATTTACACTTTTTTTACCACATGGCAAAGTACCCAAGAGAGTAAGGGAGGAAAGGAGTGCGTGGATTTGGGTGAGTTATGACAAGCTTCACTGATTCTCTGTTTCTCTCTCTCTCTCTCTTTCTCTTTCTCGCTTTTACACTGTCCACAAGACTGCACGTATATTTACAAGTAAAGTTTATCTATCATTTCCTATTAATACCCCTTGATTTTTTCACGAAGTTACTACCAAGCCTGGAGATAGAGAGAGAGAGAGAAAGGAGAGAGAAACACATGGATTTATTTCATCCGTGGGGAAGACCATGTGAGTATGTGTAAGCTCATAAAGTACGTGGGCAAACATTTCCAAAGGTTTTTCGCATTTCATCCCTCGTAGCAGAGTATGTTTTTTTTTCTTAGTGGATGAGGGGGAGGAGGAGGAACTCCGATTATTATTTATTTCTTCAGTACCTAGCTGTTTATTTTATTTCCTGTTAAATGCCCAAACCTATTCTATCCCATTCTTGTTTTTCTTTGTCCCCTTTTATTCCTTTTTTTTCTCACCCGGAACTTTCCTCTTATTCATGCTGTACCCTTTGGCATGGGTTCGACTCACTTTGTCGGGGCGTCCCGCTCCAGTCGTTTGTCTCCTTGACTGTTCAACTGTCTCCTTCAAGCCCCTTTGCTCTGTTTTCTATTTCTTATTCGCTGCTCTTTTTCTCTTTTTTCTTTCTTTCTTTTCCTGTCCTATTCTTTTTGTTGTCTCCCTTCTCTTTTTGCTTCAGCCTTCTGTCTCTTTTCCTTTTCCTTTCGCTTTCTCTCTTTTTTTCTTTCGCTTTCTCTCTTTTTTTCTTTCGCTTTCTCTCTTTTTTCTTTCGCTTTCTCTCTTTTTTTCTTTCCCTTTCTCTCTTTTTTTCTTTCGCTTTCTTTTTTTTCTTTCGCTTTCTCTCTCTTTTCCTTTCCTTCCCTTGTTCTGTTCGTTTTCTCTCTCTTTTCCCTTCCTTCTCTTTTTCCTTTCACTTTCTTTCTCTTTTTCGTTTCGCTCTCTCTCTCTCTTCCTTTTTCATATCCGTGCTCATGTTACAAGCCCAATAGTTTCAGTTTGCTTTTCAATTATTCTCTTACATTTTACTTGATCTGTTTCTCTCGTTTCCGTTCTCTTTTCCTTTCCCACTCCCCTCCAAATGAATTAACTTGGTGACTCCCCTAATAGGTGTACTATTTCGCTTTCTCTCCTCTCCATTTACACAATTCTCTTTACTTTTCTCTTCACAAACCCCCTTCTTCACGATCGTCTTGCCCCTCTCAGCAAACTTATTACTTCGCGTGAATAAATTACACACTCATCCACCAACACACAGGCACATCATATTGGATTTCTCTCTCTCTCTCTCCTCCTCCTCCACTCAGTGTGTGTGAATGACTGAGACTAATTTTTTTAATGGTTGAAGCGTGTGCGCGACTCTTGCTGTTATTGTTGTTAGGAGGTAAATTTAACGAGAAAAAATGTTATGAGAGAGTGAAAAAAAATATATATCTCTGTATATTTCTTACACATAGTGAAAAAAAAGTGGGAGCGGTATAAAAAAAAACGTGTGGATTAGAATTAGAGAGGGACTTACAGGAATACTGCATCCTTCGACGGGTTGGCCAAGTTCAAGCTTCCCTAATTTCCATTCGACCCTCAGGATTTGGGCAGCAAGGAGTGTCTCATGGAGTCTGGAGGTATCTTCCCCAGAGAACTTCACCATGAGGTTACTCGTGAGGGAGAGGAAGTCCGAGAAATTGTTCAGCATCACCTCATCCTTCAGCGGGGGGGTTGAATGGAGGGTTTGCTGTTGTTTTGTAAATTTTTGTTTCCATTTCGAGGCCAAAGATTTAACCATGTAGATAATTTAAAACACCGCAGAAAAAAAAACAAATGTTCGTTAATTTTCCACACATAAATTTGCAATAAAAATAAGCTTTTCATCCAAAGCATTTACACACAAAAAAAGGGGATTCAATGGCACAGAAGGGATCATGGAGTCGATAATTGGCAAAGAAATAAGGTATTGAGGGAGGGGAGGTGACAATTCCTGTTTATCCTTACTTTACATTCCCCTTTGTTTTCTGTCCTTTCTCTGTCTTTCTGCCCTTTTTCGCTCTCTCTCTCTCTCTCTCTCTCTCTCTCTCTCTCCGTCTCTCTTTCTCATCTGCCGTCGCCACATAATTGCTTTTCATCTTTCACTTCCACTCTTTTCATCCTTTTCATATCTATTGACAATGTCCAGGATTACATACACCCCGAAAAAAAAATTCTCTCCCGTATATTCAATCTCCTAGTTTTTCTTCACCCTCATCTTTTTCTCGCCCGGCCATGTATAAAAACAAAGGAGAAAAAAAATTGATAGGCTGGCACTTTTTTTTTTCTTTGCTTACAAATATATATGTATAAGTACATACATACATAAACGTGACTCCTAATATAACAAACATACAAGTTTTCCCTTTTATTTTTTTCCTTATTTTTCTATCCAAAAAAAAAAACTTTTTTTCTGTCGTTTATTACCATTTCTGCTCTTTCCTCTTCCTGTCCTTCTCTTCTTTCTCCTATTTCTCGTACAAATAGCATGTACTTATACATACTACCTAGTGATGCATCCCGGAAAACGACACGAAAAAAAAAAAGATGGAGAAAAATCTTGGTTCCGTTTCTGTTCAAGCATAAAATCTTCACATGCATATGTGTATTTTTCCCTCTCTTTTTTATATTATCTCCAGCAGACAGAACTTATTGTTTTTGGGAAGTTGCCAAAAAAACACATTTTTTTTCCTTTTTCCCCTGCCTCCGTGGTGGGGGAAATGACAGAAAAATACTGTTGGAGCTGCGGAGGGTAAAGAGTGAGACACACACAGGACAACAGCATGAGAGAGAGAGAGGAGAGGGAAGACAAGGCAGGAGAAAAAAAAGTCGGAGACGGGTTTATGTGTCTAAATAAATAGTTGTGATGAGAGGAGATTTTTCTTGCCATAAAAACTCCACAGAAGCTTTAAAACCACATTGGAGAGTTCTCCCTAATAAAACTAAGGGTGTATATTTTGCTTTTCTTCTTTGCTTGGAGAAAGCAGAACTTATAGGGAGGAATATGAATGGAAGATTTTTTGCGTCAAAAGTACACCATGTGGGTTCATCTTGAAAACAAAAAACTACGCTGGGGTAATTTGCTAGATTCCCAAGGAAAAGTTATGTGTGAGATTAGATGCAAAAAAAAGGACTCTTTCTAAATGAATTGAAGATCCAATAATGCAGGGATCACCTCGCAAGGAAGAAATGCGCACATAGGATTTGGTTGGGAGATTTGAAGGAGATGAAGACTAGTAGCAACAACGCTGTCACACAATAATACAGCGGAGAAAAAATTAGTTTTTTTCGGATGCGAGAGATAAAAAAGGACGAAAAAGAATTACATGACGACATGTATAATAAGAAAAAAGTGTAAGGAGCCTACTTGAATATGTTCAAATTGGCAATTCCAGTTGACAGAATCGTGCAGACACTCTTCTAGGGCTTGTAGTCTCGCGTTCACCGCCTGGTTCGTCTCTGTCCAGTGATCCATGAGACGGGTTACTATTTATTTTTATGTCCCGGAAACAGGAAATGATCACATGAAAAACAACAAATGGAGGAAAGAATTAGGGATACTTCCCACGTATACAGTTAACTTCGCAGGGAAGCGAAAATAATTTCATACAATCAAATATTTTGGTAAAAACATCAGTATTCATAGCATGCAAAATCTAACTATGTGTTTAATAATACATTTATACACATCCCGCGCAACCGAGAGGATAAAACACTGAAATTCCAACCATCTTTATGGATGCAACGTCGGCAAGAAATAAATTCGACATTTTTTTATTTTGTAATAACACCCCGATATACTTCCTATCCTGTGGATAAAAACCCGTCCCTCAACTATGGGACAAATCCCCAGTAGAACTGGATATTCCGTCGATATTTTCGTGGCGGACTGTGTTATTAGTTATAGTTATTACATTACCATATTCGCCACAAATCCAGACGCCTATTCCTAGTTGGGCTTTATTCCATATAAAATATAAATAATCCAATACATTTGTGGAACAACAGCGTCGAAAATAACTTTGTACATGCTTAAAAATGTTTAAGTATACGTCATAAAAGCGGGATATGAATTAGATTAGAAAAATATCCTAAACAGGGTCCTTTCTTCTTTCCCATTCGGAATTAACAGTGTCTGGGTGGTACGGAACAAAAAAAAGTGTATAGAAAAATATCTAAATGCTTTGGTGGTTTCCAGAAAATATAAACGCTGCACCAAACAGTCAATTGCTACTTGAAAGCTGGAGTTGGAAGTACATACTTGAAACACCGATTTCCCAAATAATAATCTCCGGCGTAAATACAAAGAAAATTATCTACTGTATTGCTTGTAGACTCGCTCCACTCTACATACATATGTACATATGTACAATTATTAATTATATACATACACGCACTGTTGCAAATGTTCGACACTTAAAAATCATCATGTACATTTTTAAGTTTAATAATTCGACACACAACTATACATACATAATTTCGATATATCACATATACATTTCCCAAAGCCATAAGTTCCGCGCCATTCCAAGAGCATCCCCGACATTTAAATCGCCGACAGCACCATTGCCCTCCACCGTAAAACTACAGAATAAATGCATAAATTCAGCTGGAAAACTTACATTTAGTGTACAGTTGCTGCCGATTCTCTTGTGATTTCAAGTTCTCGGCGGTCAACATTAACTCATCTAATTGAGGTCTCTTTAACTCCAGTTCAGTTCGGACATTCTGCAAAAGCAAAAAAAAATTAAATTGGCGACCCAGTGCCATTAGTAGTAACGTGATTACGTTAAAAGACAAGAAGAGGGAACCAAAGAAATAATGCAATTACCTTTTGTTTCTCCAGTACAAATTGGATATGTTCGGTGTCCCCAACGAGGACAATTTGTTGCTTTAATTGCTTCAGGTTCAGCGTCATATTGGCGTCCAGCTGCAATACATTTAATTAGCGATGTTATTATTATTTATTATTAGCACTTGTTACTATTATTATTTACTGTGAAAACGGAACTCTGTTTGTAGTCTTTTTACAAACATACCCTGCTGCTAAGATTTATCTACTGTGTTAGCTGAATACTGCCAATTTAGTAATCACACTGAGTTATTGTAGGCCATTTGCTGCTAATAATTGGCTATTACCATCATTTTCAGTCATTTCCAGTCATCACAGAAGTTAATAAGCCCGCAATTATCACGTAATGCCACAAAGGCTACATATGTACTAGCCTTTCAGTAATTAATTTTCACCTTCCAAAATACTATATCTCACCTTTAAAATAGTTTCAAATAAATCATGTAATTCAGTAGGAACAATAGCAAAGTCAATCTCTCCCCCTTCTTTTTCTTTTGCTGTGGCAGGAGTTGCCGTGGATCCCTTCCGGTCCAACAAACGACCACTACTACCAGCAGCAGGATCACCAAGGAGACCACTTGTCAGCGGTTCATCTCTTGCGACGGCAGTTGTTGCTCCAGCGGTTGTAGAAACACTAAGTGGTTCTTCCGGTGCGGCCTCAACAACAACATGTTCTCCTCCACTTGTCCTTTTCCCTCCGGCTGACACAAGAGTCGGTTTCGGCACGAACACATTGGAACTACCACCTTGGGGTCGGTAGAAGGCTGAGGTTCGAGGTGATGATGTTGTCTCTTCCGGGCAGGCTTCTTCCTTTTCTACACTTTCCCTTCGTTTCTTTCCTCCTGCTCCTCCTTCAACTGTCGGCAACGACTTTTCCTTTCCTCCAGGTATTACTCCTTTTCCTGACTTGGTAGCTGTTGCTGTTTGTGTAGATAGAAAAAAATCCGTGAGTATACACGCTTTTTGATCAATCCCGTCTAGGGTAAACTTCCATGTGCACACACTTTTGTTTTTATGCTCGTACTTGTTAATCGGAAGAAACGAAAAAATACCTAAGCACTACATTAGTAATAGTTACATTGTACTATATGTCATAAGAAAATATACAAATCTCTCTGTATCTGTAAATGTCCAGGCGTCTTCAAACCAATACTTTCTTCACAAATATATACACACTCACAAAGGCAATTCTCAAAATAAAAATATTTTCACAACAACAACACACTCACACTCATTCGTAGACAAAAGTCAGATGAGAGAGAAAAGAAAAAGAAACAGTGTGGGAAAGCACGGCAGAGAAAGACTGAGAGAGAGCAAGAGAAGGGGGGAAATGCTCCCTAAAGGAGTGCAGACACTGCTTTTGCGTACACAATCTCACTCTTACTTTTACTATTACTATCTACTACATAGTATTTTTACAGTACAAAACTCTACGACAAGGGTTGAAAGCACAAGTGTTGGCCACCGAAGAAGGGGGGAGAAAAGAGAGAGAGAGAGTGCTGGCAGCATAAGTAGCGGCATATACCAGTGGCTTTTTCGTGTTTATCGATTTTTCTTGAGAGGCACTCTCCACACAACTTTCAGATATATCTATACAATGTGTTCCCGCAATAAAGCCTCCAAACCATCACACCGGCACCCGCTCTTTACGGGCTCCCAACACACAAGCCGTACATACATCCATATACAGAACGTTGCCGGGGATTCAAAAAATTGGGCAAGAGCGAACGACGGAGAGTGAGAAAGAGCAGGGCAGGAATGAAAGAAAGGTACACAGAGTTTCTCTTGTCAGACGTGTAGAGAGAGAAAGCCCGGCATCAAGGAAGAAAACGAGCATGAACAAACAGAGCAGATGTCGACTGATGAAAACAATACAGAGATGTCAAGGAAGAAAACGATAGAAATGGAGGGAAAATACGGTCCTGCAGGAAGAGACGTAGCAGAAGCACAGGTGAAAGTCAGAGAGAACGATAGAGATAGAGGCAGGGACGAAGGAGAAAGTCCAAAAGGGGAAACCGGCAGAAAAAGAAAGGGATAAAATGGGAAACGGGAGAAAGAGAACGAAACTACCACCGAAAACTGGAGAACGAGAAAAAAAATTAAGAACATGGAAGTGAATTGCATAGAAATAGACAGGGCAAGAGAAGAGAAAGCGAGCGAAAAAGCAGTAAAAAGGAAAGAACGAGAAATCCGAAAACAGAAACGATAGAGACGATAGATAATGGATGGAAATAGAGATAAGGAAAGCACACACCAATCCAGACAAAGGGGAGCCAGACCGACAGAGAGAAAGCCAAATTTCATGGAAATTAGGGGAAAAAAGGAAGAAAAAGGGAGTCAAACTGTGCGGGGAAAGAATGACAAGGATAAAGGAACGAGACACGACTGCAGGAAAAAAGATGAAGGAAATCAAAAGGATAGAGACGGTGAAAGGGGGATTACAGAGAGAGAGACAGAGGGAGAGAGAATGGGGAGAGAGTGTGAGTTATCAAAAAGGGTAAGAAGGAACAAAAAAAAAGTCCAAGGGAGAAAGAGATATTATAGGAAAGCCGACGACAAGTTTTCTCCCCTTTCATCCCTTTCCACAAGGGTATAGAGAGGACCGTGATAAAGCCCTTTATATCCCCTTTTAAGCATTATACACACATTTTATTCACAGATTGCGAATCGTATTCACTCCCTCCATAATAAAAGGACAAAGGGAAAGAGAAGAAGGGGGGGAAAAATCTTTTTTTCCCGGCTCTTTCGCTCCTTGCGTGTGTGTGGGCTTGGGCCTGTAATAATAGCAGGCATAAAGTACATGAGAATTTGTAGCCGCCGCGCGACAATGAGTACGGGCTTTACTTACATAATATACACACGACCAGTAGCAGTGCCGGGAACTGGAGCCCACCGACATGGGTTGTGATATGCATTTGTATATACTGCTAATAGTCAAGTCAAAATGGGATTTTTTTTTTGCCTGGGCTGAGATTCTTCTCCCGTGTCAATTACGTGGTTTAAATGGCTGTAGAGATATATACGTATACTACCAGCCCCTTTTTTTATTTCCCAGAGAGAGAGAGGGGGAGAAATACTGGGGAAAGGTGTTAATATTCAACCGAGAGGGTGTTTTCTACATGTATAATTACTTGAGTCAAAGACTTGAAGAAGAAGCAGAAAAATTATGGGGAGTTGAAGTAAGCCCGTGTTTGTCTTGGGGCAGAAAAAAAACAGGGTTTCGTGCGTCCTTTGTTTTAGATAGCCATGCCTCGCGTGATGATCCTTAAAAAATCCTTGCACAAGTAGTCACTCACGGGGATTTACCCTTAATTTGTAAGTTGTATAAAGTCATTCATCTCTCTACCCTTTTCAACCCAGTTTTTTCCAGCGGAAGAAATTTCCTTGTTTTTTTGGTTTTGCCCAGCAAATCTGCCCCTATCCAATTCCGGTTATATTCATGGAGACATTTAAAAATTACTGTTGCTCGGAGGGTTTACATGCGGGAAAGAGGAATAAAAATATATATATATATACTTCGCGTGCCCAATTAAGGCTCCTTTGCCGCCTTCTTTTTCTACTTATTACCTTTATGCTTGCACCTATGTAAGTAAACGAATGTCCTTGGAGTAAGGGCCACTGCGGTGTAGGGAGGAACTGCATTTGCGTTGCAGGGTCACAAACTGAGGGAGGAGAGGACGTTATAGGAAAGGTATGAGAGTAGTATTGTAGACAAAAGAAAGGAAAACTGACTTTTACTCACCATATATACACCTAAAGGGAGGATAGAAGGTGGAGTTCAATAAATTGTTTAATTTTCATGCATTGCACCCACGGGGCCAATAATTATGTATGGATGGAAGACAAGAGAGAAAGAGAGAGAGAGAGAGAGAGAGAGAGAGAGAGAGAGAGATGGAAAGAAAAGGGAAGGAGAAAGAGACGATGAGGCACAAAGTAGACAGTGAATGTGAGACAGAGAAAGTTGTGAGGAGCAGAGGGAGCAAGAGCGAATGAAAACAAGAGAGGAACATTGCATGAAAGAGAAGAATTGAGGGGAGATTGAGTCAAAGCTAGGAGAAACGAGGGGAAAGAGGGCACAAGGAAACTGTATGTCAAAAGACGTAAGGAGGCAGTAAGGAAAAGGAGTTAAAAGCAGTTTCTGCAACTTGTAATAGTATATAGCAGTAGCAGTTGTAATTCACACCAAAACTTTGAAGCAAACGGGGCTGTGAACAATTTCCGTCTCACCCCAGCATTCCTCCTTGTCTTGTTAACCTTCCTATCCTATCCAAACGCTATTTCTACTCCGCTTTTTCCTATAATTTCTTTGTATAGGTGAGTTGTCTTTTCAAGTGTGAAGTTTTTGAAACTCCATTGGCGAACAAATTGGGAAATACTATCCTTATTTCTGTTATCGGGACAACCCAGAATACAATTTCAATCACCACATTTTGCGACTGAATCTTTAGGGAATGTCTCCCAAATCTGTGGGAATAAATCGCAGGTTGACAAGAAATGCTTCATACTTGAGTGCCGGATAGCGCTTAAAATATTTGTAGTATTGCGATCAAATGCTAAAAAATGTAATAACATCGCCAGACTCTCGTTCGCGTATTGTGAAATTTGAAGCGGGAAAGGAAGGAGGGATCGCAGAGAATACATCAATACGTGTATGTGTATCTTTCAATAGTCGTAAAAACTGAGTGAATTCGAGCTCACACCATTGATGCATGGCCCCTGACGTTTTGACACAATCTCGTAAAAATTCCATGTGCTTAAATTGTAGACTTTTTCTTTCGACTTTCTCTCCCCCCTTCTTCGCTCCCTTGGAGTGTGTACATCTCCAGACTTTTAAGAAGAGGTGAAGACTGTGAGGGGAGCAATGGTGCATGTGTCTCTCGTGCTCATCAATGATAGCTTTTCCTTTCTCCTTCCTTTCTCTCTTTCACTCTCTTCTTCCCTGCTTGTCTGTCTCTGCTTCAACGCCTATTCTTCCCTTTGTCTCCTCCATTCTTCATGTAGCCCGTTGTTTCTCCTTTCATCTTCCATATCTTTGTATTATTCTTCCTCTCGTTTGTTCTCTTGATCGCATAATTTCATATAATTTGCCGGGAAGACTGCATGATTTTTTTACTGTCAATTTCACTAGTACTATACTATCCTATCTTACTGTTTCGTGTAAAATCTCCGTTTTTCCTTGTACGACCTTCACTTATTCGCCCTGTTCACACTGACCGTTTTTGCATCTGTAATGCTGTCTTGCCTTTTGTACATTTTCCCCTTCTTATGTCTCCGTTCCGGTGTTCATTCTGTCGAAAGGTTATACTCTTTCGATTTATCAGTAAGTTTGTCCCTGTTTTTCATTTCTCTCTTACATCCTCTTTCCCTCTTTCTTCTCATATTTTTTCCCTTTTCCACTGATACAACTATTCACGTTTACCTGCTACTCTTCTTCTTTTCTCTTCCGGATTCTTCCCTGCCTTCCATTTTTCCCGGCTACTATTTCCCCATCTTCACTTCTCTCGCTTTCTCCCGCATCTCTCTGACTCTGTTTTATCTGCCCTTGCAATCCGCTTTCTCTCTCTCCTCGCATTCTCCCTCTCTCTCTCTGATCTCCTTTCTCTCATGTGTAAAGTGCTACTAAAAAGCATCATGAAAATCCAACTACAGGCAACTGCATTGAAAGTAACACGCCGTGCACATCACCACTACACTACGTAATAGAAAGAAGCACTTTCAATTCCGTGTAAACTACAAAGTGAGCAAGAAAGACGAGGAGAGTTCCAACCTCTATCTCTCTCTCACTCACCCTTCCTTACACTTACCTTCCGGTTGATAAAGCTGTTGCTGGCTCAAGACAAAATTCCAATCTTCCATCAATTGCTTCATTTTCTCCTACAAAAAAGGTGTAGTAAGAGCAAAAAAAAGTCGTAAGAGTCAAGAAGTAAGTAGTGCACATAAGACGACGAAGGAAAAGAAGAGGAGGGGAAAAGTTTGAGCATAAATCTTTCTCATCGTACACCATCACTTAAGTAGTAGTGGGTATCCGTACGTATATATACATATACATACATATGAAGTGGGAATGAAAAAATATTAACTTCTATCCCACCGTACTTTTTCCTTCCTTAGCTTTTCCGCCGTAGCCTGGTAATACATATGAAAAACTGCGTAAATTCTTTTTTTTCATTTTGAGACGAGAGAATAGATTTCTTCCCTTGTACACTTACGTTCATGTAGTGGTCCATACTAAGGCCCGTGTTCTCCACTTGGTTTTGTAAATTACGGTAATTTTGAATCACATCCTGCACCTCTGACTCTTTGTCACTGACCCGGGACTGTAATTAGAAAGAATTAATATTACATGTGAGCGAATGCTCGTGTACATACATACAAGAATGGACAATGCGGTCAAACTAGTTCTTGGGAACGAAAACATTCGAAAATGCTTTTTTCAGAGAAACAGAGAAAAGATAAAACTGAAAACAAAACTAACGGACGGATAGGGGCGAAATTACTTGGGAGTGTATTTTTACGTGTGTACGAAAAAGGGCTTGATAGGTGAATGGGATGGTGTAAATTATAAATAATAAAAGGTTGCGGTGAGAGCATTTAATGGCTTCAAAGGGAGAAAGTAAAAAAAAACAATTTCCATTCTCTCCCTTCTTCAAGTCTTTCCGGCTTTTCTCTCCATCCCTCGCAATCATTTTCCTCCTTCTCCTTGCAACTACTTTTAGTTTTCATTAGCTTCTTTAGTATTTTCTTCTTTCCCTGTCTCGGCCTTCACCTTCTTTTTCCCCAATTCTCTCCAGCTAAGTTTGTCTTTTCAGAATCAAGTTAACGAATCGCATTTTCTCTTTCTTTTCTCTCTGACTGCCGATTATTCCATCTCACCAATTTTCAGATATTCTCCCCATTCATTTACACTTTCTACATGTCTTTACTTTTTTCACATTCCCATTGCTTCTGGCATGGTTCAATTTCTTCGTCCTTTCCTTTTTTCTATTCTCCTCTTTGACTTAGCATTTCATGTTTATATTAACTGTGTTTTGTATTTCTTTTCTGTGCAATGCTCCATGAAACAGTAGTGCACGGAATGAATTAAAGCCAAAGACGCAGGTTTAGTAAAAAGACAAAGTTAAAAAGCTCTTTGACTAGCAAGATTTAGATTTTCAAACTAGAATGTGGACTCATTTCAAGAAATAATTTAAACATAACTAAACATTAAAAACATTTATTTGGGATTACCTATATTGCTCCTAAATATGGAATGAACCCAAAAAACACAAAAAGGTTGTATACTTTCATGAGCTGCGAGTTCGTCTGTTTTTTGTATTGACATGCCTTTAATCTCAGAGTGCCCCAACTAGCACTACTCGTAGGACCTATTCTGGTATATTTATACTGTTGGGAAATAAGGCATCTCTGACTCGCTGGCCCATGAGATGTTCTCCTGGCACTTAATACTTACATTTTCATACTTGCATTTCCTCGTAATTTTGTCATGTTCTTTAAATAGTCATTTTGTTATTAAAGACCTGAACAAAAGCTACAGTTCAAATCTTTGTAGAAAGAGAAAATTACTGTAATTAAAACCCGTAATTTGCTACGAATTTTCTGGAAAAAATCTGGAGAGCAATGAACATAGGTATACGTACAACCTATAGTTGGGAGTTTTGGCAGACCATTGTGGTGTGATGGAGAGAGCTACATATAAAGGAGAAGGTAAAACATGGAAAAAATAGATATAGAAACACCATATACCAAAACAGCCTGAATAATGAGCGCTTTCTCGTGCTCAGATCGATACTTGGCGGTGGCTAATTGAGCCCGAATCTCTAGAATCCATGAGGCTGTCGTGTCCAATTGAAGTTTTAATTTCCTCAAAGAACTCAACTTCTGCTCCAAGACCTGACGCTCCACTGGTACTTTCTTGCAGAGCTATTGGAGGTAAAATAGAAACAATAAGCGCATATATTACATACCAGAGGTATCCATACAGGCAGGCAAAGAGATCAAAATCAGCTACAGTCACCACACTGTCACTCCTTTGTTTTGGACTAGCGAGTAGCGACATTGCTATGTACTACTGCGGGAACAAACACGGGTGACAAAGGAGAGAATCAGAAAAACGGATTTCTACTGGCAAACAAAGCACAGAAGGATACACCATTCATTTTCATGTGGTCTAACTCTATTACCTCTTGAACTTGGATCTGAATGGCTGGGGTTTGCTCATTTCCTTTGTCCAACTTATCTGCATCCATTCGTTTTCCAATTATTTGGTGTTCTGCAGTCTGTGAAAGACATAATTGATTAAAAATTACTGCTGACTTTGTTTATTACTGTTATAAGTCAACAACAAAAAATTACTGAGTAATTTTAACACAAGCCAAAATAATTGTTACCTTTAAGTTCGATACATGATTTC
The DNA here is from genome assembly GCA_034698585.1 of Disparrhopalites patrizii. Lineage (NCBI taxonomy): Eukaryota > Metazoa > Arthropoda > Collembola > Symphypleona > Sminthuridae > Disparrhopalites > Disparrhopalites patrizii. The sequence continues at coordinate 7,758 of JAQGBT010002422.1, read as the reverse complement.
GGAGCATCTGCTCATCGGTTATATTCAAAGGGGTGGACAGCAATTCCTTGACTTCTTCAATCCATTTGACCAAGGCGGCGTGTGGATCTAGTCTACCCCATCTTGGCAGCGATCCTCCCCGTCCAATGCTACTGCTATTATGGTCTGACCTACTCAAAGAGGGGTAACCACTTGATGAAGAAGAGTCAGGACTAATGGGACTAGTCTCTTTACTCATTCGATTGTCGTCCCTTTGCACCAGAGGTGCCATGGTCATATCCCTCGACTTTTCCTCGGCAACTGACAGGTCAATCCCGCGCTCTTTGTTATTAGCTTCATCGTCAGAAGGAGACCGAGGCTGGGAAGATAAAGGTGTTTCGACGTTCCGTATGACAGGTTTTTGTGCCATCATTAGCACGGGAGATTCCTTCATGAAGATGGGAATTTTCGAGGGTTTATTAGGGGTAGTATCAGGGCCTTCTTTCGCACTTAAAGGAGATGGCAGTCCTTTTTCTTCTTTGGTATGAGTCTTTGGTGAATATGTTATGTGGGACGACGAATCTTTAACACTGGGGCCACTAATACTGGGATTTGGTTTTACTTTGGCAGGAGTTGAGGAAGTGATAGTGCACGAATCCTCATCGGATGCTTGACTGTGTGCTAGAATTCGAGAAAGTAGAGGTGACTGCGGCGCCTCATCTCTAGGCTGGGCCTCAAGATCGGCTCGAGCTTTTGAGACGAAATCCAACAAATTTTTCCATTTTTTGTCCAACTGTGCTAAACTGTCATTGGGGAGATTTCTATTTTTTAGCAATTTAATAGTTGGTCTGAAAAAAAAAATGAAACAAATGTGATTACAGTTTCCATATCCATTATCTATCTCTTTAATTTAATGTATCTAACGGCTCTGTTATTACCGATGCATTTTGGATACGGAAATCTCCACTTGTTTAATATCTCCTAGCGTCTCTGGCTTTGATTTCGAAACGATGCCATCAATAAATGCCTCAACTTTAACCAGCTCATGCTCATCTTCCGAGAGGATGGGAACTGGAACAGGTTTGAGTTTCGGCGACCGTGGCACCACCTGTAACTCCTGGTGCTGTTGACTCTCGGACGTCCTAAGTGCAGCAGCAGGCTTGGCTGGTGGGGGCGGAGGAGTACGAGGAACAGATTCATCCTGAAGTAACAACATGCAGAATGCAAACACTAAATACCAAATAAATCTAGCCACACACTAGTATTGTTTGTAGATAAATATATAGTACAACAATAAACAACCAACATGGCAATAAACATATAGCTGAACTACCATTATCAAACTACTTACTTTGGTTTTGAAAGGAACTCCGTGACTACGTAATTGGTCTATCTTTGCTTGCAGGCCATCGTCAATGGGAGATTGGCCATGGTATAAACTCTGACACTCCAAAATCAGTGTCTCCAACCACAGACAAGTCATGTGACAATTCTGAAATGTTCAATCAAAGTATCTAATTAACATTAAGTTACATACTCAATATATGCAATGTAAACAAAAAGTATTATACAAGTATCCTACAAAAGCAACCGCTAAAATACGTATGCACATGGTTTGCATAATAACTAATAACGTAAAAAACTATTTTTTTCGGACAGCAAAAGCATTCTGGAAACATACCTCAATCGTAGACTTCGTGCTAGACCAATCTATTTTAAACTTGGAATTGTGTTCCAAGATCAATTTTGCACTCGCCAGGTCTTCCTTGGATAATTTCATGGACAAAGAATCTCCATGAGAGATAAAGAGAATCATTGATTCCAAATTTTCCTGAAGCTCATCCAGCGCCTTCAATATTATAAAACACAAGGATTAATTGCATAGGCAATAAACATACATACCGTCGTTCAATTATGTACTAATAGTGACTAAACGTAAAACTAACAGCAAAACTAACTACAAGAAAAATTCCTGAAAAGCAGAAGTAACTAAGTGTCAAAAATTCTGAAAACACGCTACAGAAATTGACTGAGTGTTTCATGTTCCCACATTGCTGCTTCGTAGTCCAGAAATAATAAAATTCAGATAAAAATATTTATTGGTATAGAATATGGTGTATCCTGATCCGATAACAACTAGCCAAGTTATGGTGTTTCGTCGGCGCGCAGTTCACAAAATAGAAAAATTGCCCTATTTTAACCTATGCACGGAAAACTGTCATAACTTGACCAAATGTGGTCTGATCAGGATGCAACTTTGTTGACTGGCGCCGCAATAAAAGTCAGTACCAACAGGTATTTTTACCTTGCTTTTTATATTTCTGGGCTAGGCAGCAGGAAGGTGGGAACATTCAGCTAAATGCTACAACGTATTTTCTGAATTGTCGGCACATAGTCAGTTTTGCTTTTAAGGTATTTTGCTTTATAGTTAGTTTTGCTATTAGTTCTACGTGCTTTTAGCCACTATTGGTTCTTAAACGACGATACTTCTTCGACATTCAGGCTTGTTTGGGTTACCTTAGTTATAAATTAGGACCTCAATAATACCTAACATATTAAATATAAATATTCACCTGTATTCTATCCCTAGGTTCAGGAATTCTTTCCAAAGCCTCGATTTTAATCTGAATTTCGGATAACTTTTGACGTGAGCTACTTAGATTCTTTAAGTAATTCTCGTACTCCTTACATGCATGCTTCGGCTGCCAAAAACAAAATCGGAATGTTAGTTTTGTTTCCTCGCTTGCATTCATAAATCACTTCAATAATAAATTTAATCATGTGAATGTAAAGTAAAAAGCAATACTGCTAAATTACCCCTGTAATTATGGGTTCCATGCGCAGAATGCCCTGCACTATTTCATCCTCCCGGATTTCAACAATTTTCACATTTTTACTTCCACCAGCATTATTACTGCCCTGCATCTCCTTGTTTGTCGTGGAAGAAACCATAGAAGGAGCTAAGGATGAGGTCGTTGCTCCGGCATGAATCACGGTGACGCGAGAATTCTCATCCTCGTCCTCATCGCTCATCTCTTCATCATCCCCGCTGGATTTGCTACTACTAACAGTGTATGTGGTGTTCCACTCATCGTCCACTGCAATGTTCTTTCCAACGAGATCTTTGTTGTTATTAGTTCCAAGATTATTACTAACTTCATGGCTCATCCTAAGATTATTTAATTGGTTAGGGGCCAATGGAGGTTCATCTTCATCAAAACAAGGATTGATAATGCCCTCTACTTCTGGTTTATCCATTCCGAAGGAGCTGGAGGACACAGCGCCATCGAAATTCTTGTTTCTGCTAGCCATGGATGTGGACGAAGAGAGTCGTTGATTTAATTCTTGTAAAATATCATCCGCATCTTCTTCATCCTCTTCTTCTCCTTCGTGAATCTCAAATTTTTCTAATGCCTGCACTTCTCTGTTCAAGGTATTGAATTGGTCATAAAGGCGAGTGAATCGAAGAGTAAGGTCATTTTCACTAGAAAAAGGGTCACATTGAATGGTAATGTTGTGTGTCACAGAACTTCGAAGATTCTCAATGAGATCGGCAAGCTCATTAATCTGCGTAAGGAGTTCCTACATGAATTACAAAACATGGTTAACCATGTGACAAAGTGTCTCATTAAATCTTTAATAACTAATGGGATGAACAAGTACGACATATGCAAAATACTACTAAAGGAATTAGTGGAGAATTACGTGGAGAATTAATTTGTTAGATTGAGCCTGTAGACTTACAAAACATCCTTCGGCATTGTACTCCAGCTTAACATCACTGACTTTCGATTGGAGTTGTCCAAGGGATTCTTGAATTCGCTGGAAATCATTTTCAGTATCCTTCACACTTTCCCCATGTTCTGCTTTGTAATACTGGATTAGACATTGGGTCTTATCCTCATATTCTGCCCGCAGGGCTTGGGTAGTCTCCTGGAGATCTTGCAGAAGGATGGGATCTATCAACTTAGACATTGTCTTGATATTCTCTTCCAATGACCCCAATTCTAAGTGTGTTTGCGGTAGATGCTGCAGATTATGCTGCAAGAGTACGTCAAATATGTATGTGACATTGAATGTAATAGTTCCCGCAAGGAATTGTGCTTGACACTTGACACAAATGCAAATTTACTGTTTGACCGTAAACCTTGTCTCCTCCCAGAATTCAAACGACAAGAAAGTGAATACAACGTGTATAGTGGTAGCATTCTCACCTGAAGCTCATTTTGATTAAGAGTTGAAAGTTGATTCGACGGAATTTGATGCAGAAATTCACGTAAAACATTGACCCCAGTATGAATCTTGGTGCTTAAGTCCAAGCCTTCGTCTAAATTATTTTTTATTACGGACACTTGAATTCCCAACTAAAAGAAACAATCATTATGCAGTCACATAATTCATACCTGTGGTAACTGGCAACCGTAATAACATCATGTTCAAGTTAAGCAAATTGTATTAGTTATCTCATCTGATTGAAATCTGTCGCCTGCAAGAGTATCTTGATTTACCTGATTGTATAGTCCTTTAATATTGTCCAACTGGGTAGATAATTTTGGATCATCACTTGCCCTCTTGCGCCCTTCCTTCAAAATTTGCTCCAGTTGAGGTTTCAAAGCTTTGAGAGAAGCGTACTCCCTCTAAAAATTCATTTTACAGCAATAAGGTTTTAATTTATAACCTGTACATTTTGTTGCAAACGCAAATCCACGAAAGTAAGTAAAATCTAATTTCAATTTATCAGAAAGCACATGATGAACATAATTATGTTAGCATAAACACGAATTAAAAACAAACCTCAACACAAGTTATCTGCCTGGACACATCCTCGATCTCACAGGAACCAAGCTCGAGGAATGCCAATGAACACTGGATGTTCCTCAGGTACTGCCACATTTTCTCTAATTTGCTCCCGTCATAACTCCCCATCTTCCCTTTTATTCGATTTAACTTAGTCTCCAACTGTTGTCTCTGCATCTCTAATCTCGTTCTCGTCTCATCGTTCACAGTCCCGGCAATGCTCCCTTTGATTTGGTTCAAATTTTCTAATTGAGTCTCTAGTTGAGATTTCATTTGCTAGTGAAAAAAACAAGTCCATTAATGATGAACCACATGTAATACACACACGAGAATAAGGTATTTCGAAATAGTTATTTTTCAACAGATCGCGTGTCTTTCAGCATGTATAGAAGCGTGTATAGACGCGTGCCTTTCGCATTTAAATCTGTAAAATGCCAAACTTCCTTCATTTTGTTTAACAACTTGCACGTGTACACAGAACGAAAATATCGTTTACGATATACACAAAAATAATAGCACTGATAAAAAATACCAACAGAAATTGGCGCAGTGCAAAAATAATTGTTAAAAATTCAAACCACACTCATGCGTCGAATTAATGTCTCCAAATAAAAACAATGCATCAAATCAAAGTGCTTTAAAATACTTATGGGCAATTGTGAAAATATTAACAAAAGTATTATCCTATAAAAAAAAGAAATAATTACAGCAATGGATCCACCAGAATCATCATGGTAGTCCTGAATTATTGAATCAATCTGTTTTGCAATACTCAACAAATCTGATTCAATTGAACTCAAAGCGGTTACTTGGTTATCCAGTGTGCTGCGCTTTTCTAAATACTGAAAAAGAAAAAAACACACACACAAACAAAGTGCAAATGTAAAGAAATTCGTTCGTCAATCACAAAATAAAAAAAACAAACATACATACGTTCATTCTGGGGTAATAAATTATACATATAGGTACCTATATTTGTACAAAAACAAGCATTTTAATATGTCTAACACTCCCAACTTGCAAACACATTTCAGTTGCTCAATAAAAGAAAATTCACAATTTACTGATTTCTGAATCTGATTGATACTCCTACTGAAAATTAAAATACTCTCGCAAACAAATTTTCATAATTTTGAAACCTATGATGACTTCATGGCTGTAAAAGATATCCTACTTCACTATGCTCATATGCGTGTATGAACATATGTCTTATATATACTTGTGTTAGAATTACATATAAGTTTTATAAGCCGCAAACATGAAAAACCCATAAGTGTACAACCATAAGAGCGGAAAACTGTAACAAACCAACTCATTCCCACTAAACCAGTTGACTAGTTAAGTTAGTTGCTGCAAAATACTCAGGCTATCACACATTCCGAGTAAGTACCTAAAGCTGTAGTAATATTAAGTAGTCAGGTTACATTTTCTATCTTTACTTGTTTTCAGAAACTGACAATAAACGTGTTTACGATGCTAAGTAAATCAAACGGTTGATTAAATTAGCCAAATAATAACTCTACTATTAAATTTAACCACTAAGGGAAACATGAGTTTCTTTCTCCAGAATTATGAGAAAACCAGCTAATGGCATTTGTCAGTAATTCTGAATCCTAACCACTTGAGGTTACCTTGTCGTGCAGTCCATCAAATCTTGTTTCGATGTGCTGAATATCGCTACTGATATTAAGACCTGAATCCGTTAATTTTGTGTTAATAGCCTGTATTTGAGCTAGTCGACTTTGAATGGTAGGGATTGTGTTGTCCAAGTCCTGAAATAGGAGTGCAAGGAATATAATTAAATAATTTACACTGGAAATAATTAGCGAACTCGATAGAAATGGCCGATGCTAAGAGTTACACATGCCCTTGGTTTACCAAGAAACACTGGTGAAGGTACTGGAAGTGTATACGGAAGAAAAATTGTAGGGAAGCAGAAAAAATAACAGTAATTACATCAATTTGCATGGATAATTCCTCCATATCCCCGGACCCTAGGTGGTCATCTACATGAATTTTTTTCTCCAGCTTATCCAAGCTATCAGTCATGGTAGCGACGAAACTCCTAAATTCTCCATACAAGTCCGAGACATCCCGCAGTTTGTCAAAGTTTCTTTTTACTGTCTCAGTCACTTGATTCCATTGAGAGTTGAGAGTTGTAATCATCTTAGCTAGGTTAATCGGTCCAGGTTGATGCGTCGGTTGGAGCATGAGAATCGTGTTGTTAGTGATTGTCGCTACAAGAATTATATGTATAAGACGCTGTTATATTTTATTTAAGCATACATACTCGTCATCAGATCGACAGCGTGGTAATAAATTAAAAGCACTTGGCTTAAAAGAAACGGAACACAAACATGGAGAATTGTTGACTGAACTGAAAAAGTATAGTTGAACGTAGAGTAGTGGTAAAAGCATCCAATATGTTTTATCTAATAATTGGAATAACTTACAATTGTACGTAATCAAAAGGTCATTAGAGAGTTCATTGATTTGCTTGAATAGCGCCACCTTGTTATCCACCTGCTCGTTGAGGGAGCGGTACTTCCGGGTAAGACGAGACAAGTCGATAGATGTTTCGCACTTTACCCCATCCAACTCGGAGGCAATGTTATCTTTGACTGTTTTTAGCCATGTTTCTAATTCTCCTTGAGATTTTGTCACGAGGAAAGTTTTTTGAGTGCAGTCGTCCAGCAACTGATTCTGTTCCCTGGCTTTTCTCACGGTCTCAGACCAGGTGCCAACTAATTTCAAAATTCGAGCACGGACAGTAATGTCCTGGTTGGTATAGTTTTTCCCCTCATTCATTATCTCATTGTACTTAGGCTCCAAAGTCTCGATGTCTTTTTGTAGAGCCTGTAAACATTACAATCAGTCAAAACGCAAGTGAGGACCCGAAACTTTCCAAAATAAAATATCTATCTACATCTACCTACACGCATACATACAGGGAAGATGAAGTATAAAATCTGACCAGATCCTGCGAGTCATAATGCATAAAAA